>JANJGK010004147.1:0-68434 GCA_039081455.1 Macrobrachium rosenbergii | reverse complement strand
AGGGCTCTAAGGAACATACTATTAAATACAGATAATTGAACAGTTGAATGATGTTTGGAGAAATGATGTACACATCCATCAATTTGGGCAGGTTTGCCGTAACCTTTAAATTTCAATAAGTTATTAGCTTTAATTATTAATACACCAAGAAAAGCAATACAATTATTATTTTCTTCTTCTCTTATGAATGTAATGGAAGGCACAAGACTATTTAAACGCTCCAGAAATACCGAAGGGTCTTCATTTAATGGCCAAAGAACTAGAATATCGTCGACATACCTTATCCAGAACAAAGGGTATCTGCATATACTAGGCAATATTCTACTTTCGAAAAATTCCATGTACAAATTCGAAACCACCTGTCATGGACTGTAAAATAGTTGTCCATAATACAAAGCAATAAGTTCGATACATGTGTCAGTATTTAAAGGCAAACGAATATCATCAAGTTTTTCACGCAAAAACACTAATACATCTGACATGGGAACTTTAGCGAACAAAGAATTCACCTCAAAACTAATGAGTTTAAAATTGGAACCTTTACTCCTCAGCTTTTCAGATAATTCAACATTATTTTTTTATGAGTGAAAACGAAATTGTCCCTACCAGTGGAGATAAAATTGAAGCTAGCCATTTAGACAAACTGTAACACTGTGGTCAGGTCTTGAAATAAAGACGAAAGCTCCTCAGGGTCTACGGTCTTTCCTTTCACCTTTTCCTGCGAGTGCTTCTTATATATATATATATATATATATATATATATATATATATATATATATATATATATATATATATATATATATACACATATATATATATATATATATATATATATATATATATATATATGTGTGTATATATATATATATATATATATATATATATATATATATATATATATATCTATATATATATATATATATATATATATATATATATATATATATATATATATATGTATATATGTATATATATACACGTGTATATATATGTATGTATATTTTAACATAAAGATGTAAAGTGCTTCATGAAAACCACAGGAATGACGTCATGAGTTGCCATGCCCTGTTTCCTTTTTTCTTCGTTTGAATCTTCATTGTGACAGAGTGATATGAAGCAGCCATTTAAAGAGTATTTTATAAATATTTCCTCGAATAATTCAGTTCTCTCTTTCAACAAGGCCTGGTCCAGTCTTTTCAACGCCGTCATTACTTCACTTTTGTGAACTTCTTCGTCGCCTTAATTTGGTTCGCTCAAGTCTACTGAACTAACTTAGCGCAGCGACATTTCGAAGACTTGGCTGTAAATTTTCCGTAATGGCGCCCTAATTTCTCAAACACGATGATCTGATATTCATTTCGTTGTTTTAATGACTTATCCCATATTTTGGCGGAACACCTGAACGAAGTAAAAATGCCTATTTTGTTGAATATGAAAGAAAATAGTTTTCTCTTTTATATTAACATACGAAGATGAAAACAGCGTTCCGGGAACTGTTTAACTTTTGTATAGAGCGAATACGCACACAAACTCGCATGCATACACACGCACGCACACATGTATATAAATATATTTTATATCGTGTCATTTTCATGAAGAATTTTTCGGATGAGGTTGCTAGCCCCATAACCTGCTTAACTTAAAAAAAATCTCTTATTCATAATATTCATCATATCTGTTTTTGACTAGCCATCTCATTAAAAATCATATTTTTCGCTTGACAATTAAGAGGGAATTCACAACAGAACGTTTTGCTACTCGATTCAGGAATCCCCAGAAATGTGGAAGTTTCTCTTTCAAAATGACTTGAAAAGCTTTCCACTCCTCCACTCGATTGCCGGTGGGCATGAAGCCGCCGAGATCGTAACACACAAAATCGGAAACATTATGCAAATGATGTTTTTCAGAAAGTGAAAGAAGTGAAGTCATCATAAAACAACTCTTCTTTCATCGCTCGTTGGACAGAATTGCAAATATGATTTGAACTTCTTAAATCGCTGTGTTTATACAAAGCTGGAATGAGAAAAGGTTCATGGTCTTAATAGAGTATTTTTTTATGGCATCCATTCTTATATGTATTTGTGCAGAGTGGTCGAGAAATCTGCAGTTCTGTTGTTTGATTCGTTAGATTTGAAAACAGACGCTATTCGGATGTGTGATTCTTGACAGCTCATTTAAATTAGCCTATCTTCCACAAAAGGCGATTTGCGGTTCTGACGTCAGATGATGTAATCAGTTGATAAATTTCACTTTGAATATTATTTTCCTGCTGCCAGTGAACTGCCGCAAAATAAGTGGAGACCGAGACACACATCCAGAGTTTGGGCTGCAGTCTCATCTAAATCTGAGCCTGGAACTCCTGCATATACTGTACTCTTAATTAATAAGACGAATTAAGACGGATTATTGATGTTGAAGTGCTAAGCTGTCTTGATACTTGGCTTGGTCGCTTGTCAAATAGCTCTAGATAATGTTTTTTTCTTTTGCTGACTTTCAAATTCATATCTATCTTTTTATTCACTTTCTCCATGATAGGAGTGAAAGATGTAAGAGTGTTCAGTGTGGGCGGCGGTGAAGGATAAAGTTGAATATCTTGTTGTCTCTCAAATGTCGAAGATTTTCTGGTAGACATCGTGGGTGGGAGTGTGTGTTTGTGTGTGTGTGTGCATGTGGGTTGGTCACATTTTGTTCCTCATATCTTAAGGCACATGGTAAAAAAGGCTGAAGAAGAGAGAGAGAGAGAGAGAGAGAGAGAGAGAGAGAGAGAGAGAGAGGGCGGATTAGGAATTAGGTCAGTGGAAATATGACAGTTTTTTTTCTGTATTCCAGCAATACATATTTTTTTTCGGAAATTGACATACTCACCCTGTTTCCATTTTCTGTTGATATGATTCGTGCCATTTTAGAAAATGTTGTTCCTTTCTTTATGGCTTTTACACGTGCGTGTTTCATTTTCTGCCATTCACAAGTTGGTCATAGGACATTTTTAGTTTCTGTAAAAGAAAACTGTTGTGCCGACTTTGTCTGTCCGTCCGCACTTTTTCTGTCCGCCCTCAGATCTTACAAACTACTGAGGCTAGAGGGCTGCAATTTGGTATGTTGATCATCCACCCTCCAATCATCAAACATAAATTGCAGCCCTCTAGCCTCAGTATCAGAATCGGTAGTTTTTATTTTATTTAAGGTTTAATTAGCCATACTCATACTTCTGGCACTGCTATAGGTACCGACAGCACAGGCCACCACCGGACTGTGGCTGAGTTTCATGGGTCGTGGTTAAGAGTTTCATAGGCCGTTGCTGAAAGTTTCATACAGCATTATATGCTGTATAGAAAATTCGATTACGCCGAAGAAACTTCGGGGCATTTTTTGTTAGTTGTGTATTCTGTTGTGGTCCGACCTTCAATCTTGTAGCATTTCCAAACTTTCTAGTCTGAGACGAACAGAGAATTTACGTTTCGTCGTGTCTTTTTTGATTAACTTTGTTTTTTATTCTGTTTCTTGTTTTCTCATAATGACTACGGAAAAACTTGTAAAAAAAAACCTTATATCTCTGATGGAAATTAAGGCAATGTAGTTTTCAAGATAATAATGAAATCTTGTTCAATATCATATCAGATTAGAAAAAAATACGTTAACGTTTTCCTCATAATTATGATGTTGTACTTCTAGAAGACGAAACACAGCAGCTGTGTTATTATTAGACTAGGGACGCTGTGTTGTCAGCCGTTTCATAGCAACCAGACTGCAGATAGCTCAAATGTTTTCTATGAAATTTACAGTGTGATAGGATATCACAAAGTATCTGGGAATCATACATACATACATACATACATACATACATACATACATACCTAGTACATAGGTCTGATATTGATTTTGACTTTGCTCAGCACAGAGTCAGTTCTGGCAGTGTGACATTGCTCCAGAATATATTTAACTCTATTCTGTGTATGAATGCACACACATTCATACTTAAATGCTTACATACACATACACAATATTTCGATTTTTATAGCTGTTGCGAATTATAGAGTAACTAGTTACAGTATGAATACATGCAAAAAAAAGCACTAATTACACACAGATGAATGTGTACGTGCTGTGTATAGCCCTTATTTAGAAGAATAACTTCCGTCTGCTATTGGTCACATTCTGAATGAAATTTGCCACAACAATTTCTTGGGCCCGGTCATTCTTCTTGATATAATGAGCAAGGTTTCCTTTTGAATGTTGCCATGTTATGTGGGATGTTGCGCAAGATGCAATTCTTTCCTTTCTTTTTTTCATCAAAAGCTGTTCATGCCTCTTGAGTTTGTCCTGTATTTCTTGATGTTTTCTCGTACTTATTATTTTGTAACCTTTTCTTTATTATATCAATATTTTCTTGTCCTTTTGTGCATCTTGTCCACATGTCTTTTGCTTCTTCTCTTACTCACGCAATGTGAAATTACTCTGAGTACTGAGAACAACATAATTGACTTCTTTTTCCGTATTCATTATTGTTTCTTTATCCACTTATCTATTGCCAGTTTCATTATCTAAATATAAATGAAATTACTAGACGTAATACGACTGATGAGCATAGCACAATAAGCTCACTTCATTTATACATTCACCTTTTCCCAAACCTGATCCGTAGCATTTATATTGCGGACACCTGGGAAGGTTTACCCGTGCTGAGAGGTGCTCTTTCAAATCTAACTCAATAACGTTGGCTGTAATGGTCTCGGCGTGGAAAGCTCCAAGACGCCGTGGATGCTGGCGTTTTGACGCAGTTTGGTGGGGAGTGGGCGTTGGGGGTTGGGGTGGGGGTGGGGGCCGGGCGAGATTACTTACTAGTATTTGTAAGTTGTAGTGTTTGCTTATTATGGTGAGCCCTTTGCAGTCTCTCTCTCTCTCTCTCTCTCTCTCTCTCTCTCTCTCTCTCTCTCTCTCTCTCTCTCTCTCTCTCTCTCAGCCCTTTGCGCTTCCGGGAGAGGAAATGTCATCTTTTCTTCCGTCTCATGATGAGGGAAGGGACGCGCTTAGTCTCAGGGAGAAAGTTAATGAAAGAAAGGAGGATTTATTCGGAGTCTGTATAACGAGGTTGAATGGGGTGTGGTGGGGTTCGGGATTAAAATTCAGGTTGCGAGAGTTTGTTACCTAATCAATGGACCACTTTTGTTTCATTGACGTTCCCTTATTTTTGGTAATAGGTAGGTGATCTCTCTCTCTCTCTCTCTCTCTCTCTCTCTCTCTCTCTCTCTCTCTCTCTCTCTCTAATGATCTATGTTTATAATCAACTCTTTCCTTGAGAATAGATAAAGCTGTGTTAATTATAATTTAGAACATTCATTATAACTCTATTTCTACGAAGATTCAAAGCTGCATACGAACATGTACATATACAGCATTTATCTATTACACTATGTATACATTACGAAAAGAATTGCCGACTGAAATGTGAGGCTTTCACGCTTCCAGCATCTATCTCTGATGCACGAGAATTTGCAAAGGAATCCAAAGAGCAGAGAGCCCGCCTCTGTTTAGCGTCGTCGGGAAATCCATTAAAAAATCTAAATGAGGAAAGAAAAAAAAGTTCCTATGAAAAGTTCCCCTATCGCCATTTAACTTGATGAGGTTAACGAAGTTAAAAGTTCTTAACTGATTTACTCACCGCCTTATCTGTATCTCGTTCCCTACCCATCCCCAACCCCACCCTCTCTCTCTCTCTCTCTCTCTCTCTCTCTCTCTCTCTCTCTCTCTCTCTCTCTCTCTGTCTGTCTTCCGGGGCAAGCAAGGGAAGGTATCGTGTGGTTGTGTTTCATAAAATAGCCTGTATGCTGCGGTTGACCTACGGAGGGAATTCAGTGCCTGGTTGTTCACTGATTTTTCTGATCTTCCTTTCACAGCCTATTCATGCTTAGTCTTTGTAAGTGCAAAAAGTCACTAATAATAATAACTGCGATGATAGTAATCGAGAACACGATGCTAGTTGCAAAAGAATTGAAAAATACATAGCATGTAATCAGTGTATTAAGTCATTGCTACTGTGTTTATTTTATCCTTAAAATTTTTCAGAGTTTATAATTATAAAGTAAAAACAAAAAATTCTTAATATGGAAGTAAAGAAGATTTTATAAAACTACCTTACAGATGACATAACTTTGTCACACAGGGCAATAAAATAATAATGTTAGTGATGTGATGAAATTCACGACGATCAATACAGTAATATTAGTGATAGTAGTTACATTATATTCGTTTCTCTCTTCTCTGATACATTGTTTATTTTGTTCTCAAAGAATTTTATTTCATTTTTGTTGAATAAAAAATAATCTTCAACATTCTTTTTATGGCAGCAAAACTTATTCGAATAAAATTAATTTACCGGTACTAGTAGTACTTTTCTTTTTCTGAGCGAGTGAAATAAGAGAAATGAAAGTCATAAATTTCCTCTGTTTCAAGACAATGAAATTATTTTCTGCCCTTATAAATTGCGCGCTCCATTAAGCCCGCTATTTTATTGCCCTCACTTCACGACTTTGGAATTTCGGACTTTCGTTAATTCTGCTTTCTTTTCTTAGCGTCTTCGTTATTATCGATGGTAATATTCTTATATTAATTCCTGTTGTTTTTATTATTTTGATTTTGCCTTCATTATTTGCATGTGGGTTGATATTATTATGAGCTGATTTGAGTGGTTTCTAGTAGCTCTTCAACGGATTCTATATAGAACGTGCTCTATTCCTTATTAGTAGGAAGAAGTATTGCAGATTTCCCATTTTTACTGCAGCAAATGCGCCGTATTTCATGTTTTAGTGAACTAATTAATACCCATTGACGTCATTGCTGTATTCGAAAATCGCTCAATACAAGCATTAATGCGTCCTACATTAGGCATGCGTGATGAGAAAGTCTCCTCCATATCTCAGCGTTGAGAAATGATCAAGGAATGAGAAGAGGGATGAGAATATTTTCATAAAAACACGTGTCTTAGCACTAACACCCCCCCCCCAAATCCCACACCGTTTTTATTCGGGCACTTACACGTCAACTCTCAAGCCCCCCTTCCCCCACGCCCCTCCACCTCCTGCTGCCATACATCTTACCTGCCTTTGCTAACAATGTGTTGGCCCTCTCTTCTTCCCCTCCCCCCCCACTCCCCCTCTAACCCTCTTCTACCCAACTCCTCCTCCCCCAACCCACTCCCGCCTTCCCTCAATATCTTTCCTCCCAGATTATCTTCTCCTCTGCCACCAGATCTTTTCCCCAATTTCCTGTTTCCCTCTTCTCATCCTGTAGCTGTAACACTTCTCTCTCTCTCTCTCTCTCTCTCTCTCTCTCTCTCTCTCTCTCTCTCTCTCTCTCTCTCTCTCTCTCTCTCCCACCTATCTCTCACTTTCCTTCTCGTTTCCTTTTGTCGCTTCCTCCAGCCTCACCTGCCTTTTTCACTCCTTCCCAATCGTCCTTCCTCCTTTCCATTCCTGGTCTTCGAGACTTTCGCGAAAACGTCTGGCCTCCGAAATTGCGAGGACCATAAAATGGCAGGAGCTCTCAGGAGGAGGGTCTTTGGGGACTTCTGGAATGATTGCGATAGGGCGTTATTTTTAGAATGAAGTGAAGGATGTATTTTTTCTATGTTATTTTGTAGAGAATTGGATAAACACACAAAAAGGTCTGTTCCTTCTCATTTCTTTTCTCCTTTACATTCTCTTTCTATTTTTAAGTTAACAATTTCAGTCATTTTTCAGTTTTTTTTGTATTATTTAATCCCATATTTAAAATTGTCATTATTCTTTCCTTCTTGTCTGGGCCTAGTGCAGCTGATGACGTCAGCTGCCTTAAGCCAGTATAGGCCTTTTATAATTATCATCGAAGTCCTCGCTGCTGGGAGAACGGGCGCTGGTGACTGGTATAATACATGTACTGCACATACGTTACCGGGGTCTAAGCGATGACAGGCAGGGCAGCAGCCGATCGAGACTACAAAGTCTAACCCAAAGCCAAATCAAAGTTCTTCAAAAAAAAAGAAAAAAAAAAAAGAAGGCATCGTGCTTACCCCATACAAATGGGAAAAAAGCACGTTAAAAGAAGAGGAAGAAGAAGAAGAAGAAGAAGAAGAATGTTATGTCTGACTATTAATTAATTTTTCATCACAATTCGTATAATCAGGACTTTACTCTAGCAGTTGCATCTACTCACCTTTATTTGTTAGAGTACGCCTCATGAACGAACTTGACTGAAGTTGCTATATATATATACTATCGATAAATATTAATCCTTTGAGATCTTTCTCTCAAGGTTTGCTTTCCTTTGCTCGAGCAAAGTAAAAGTCCCGTCAGCTCTTCCAAGCTGCTTCTCCCAACTTCCCGCCACGTCCTCATTCACAAAAAATGCTGCCCTCATTCACAAAAAAATGCTTGCCTTCGTTCACAAAAAATGCTTGCCCTCATTCACAAAAATTCTTGCCCTCATTCATAAAAAAAATGCTTGCCCAAATTCACGAAAAAATTGCCCTTATTCAAAAAAATGCTTGCCCTCATTCACAAAAATACTTGCCCTCATTCACAAAAAATTCTTGCGCTCATTCACAAAAAATGCTTGCCCTCATCCACAAAAATGCTTGCCCTCAGTCACAAAAAATGCTTGCCCTCATCCACAAAAATGCTTGCCCTCAGTCACAAAAAATGCTTGCCCTCATCCACAAAAATGCTTGCCCTCAGTCACAAAAAATGCTTGCCCTCATCCACAAAAATGCTTGCCCTCATTCACAAAAAATGCTTGCCCTCATCCACAAAAATGCTTGCCCTCAGTCACAAAAAATGCTTGCCCTCATCCACAAAAATGCTTGCCCTCAGTCACAAAAAATGCTTGCCCTCATTCACAAAAATGCTTGCCCTCATTCACAAAAAATGCTTGCCGTCATTCACAAAAATGCTTGCCCTCATTCACAAAAAATGCTTGCCGTCATTCACAAAAAATACTTGCCCTCATTCACAAAAATACTTGCCCTCATCCACAAAAATGCTTGCCCTCATTCACAAAAAATGCTTGCCCTCATCCACTTTTTAAAAATGCTTGCCCTCATTCACAAAAAATGCTTGCCCTCATCCACAAAAATGCTTGCCCTCATTCACAAAAAATGCTTGCCCTCATCCACTTTCTAAAAATGCTTGCCCTCATTCACAAAAAATGCTTGCCCTCATCCACAAAAATGCTTGCCCTCATTCACAAAAAATGCTTGCCCTCATTCACAAAAATGCTCGCCCTCATCCACAAAAATGCTTGCCCTCATTCACAAAAAATGCTTGCCCTCATCCACAAAAATGCTTGCCCTTATTCACAAAAGATGCTTGCCCTCATCCACAAAAATGCTTGCCCTCATTCACAAAAAATGCTTGCCCTCATCCACAAAAAATGCTTGCCCTCATCCACAAAAATGCTTGCCCTCATTCACAAAAATGCTTGCCCTCATTCACAAAAAATGCTTGCCCTCATCCACAAAAATGCTTGCCCTCATTCACAAAAATGCTCTCCCTCATCCACAAAAATGCTTGCCCTCATTCACAAAAAATGCTTGCCCTCATTCACAAAAATGCTTGCCCTCATTCACAAAAATGCTTGCCCTCATTCACAAAAAATGCTTGCCCTCATTCACAAAAATGCTTGCCCTCATTCACAAAAAATGCTTGCCCTCATTCACAAAAATGCTTGCCCTCATCCACAAAAAATGCTTGCCCTCATCCACAAAAATGCTTGCCCTCATTCACAAAAAATGCTTGCCCTCATCCACAAAAATGCTTGCCCTCATCCACAAAAAATGCTTGCCCTCATCCACAAAAATGCTTGCCCTCATTCACAAAAATGCTCGCCCTCATCCACAAAAATGCTTGCCCTCATTCACAAAAAATGCTTGCCCTCATCCACAAAAATGCTTGCCCTCATCCACAAAAATGCTTGCCCTCATCCACAAAAATGCTTGCCCTCATCCACAAAAATGCTTGCCCTCATTCACAAAAATGCTCGCCATCATCCACAAAAATGCTTGCCCTCATTCACAAAAAATGCTTGCCCTCATCCACAAAAATGCTTGCCCTCATTCACAAAAATGCTTGCCCTCATCCACAAAAATGCTTGCCCTCATTCACAAAAAATGCTTGCCCTCATTCACAAAAAATGCTTGCCCTCATCCACAAAAATGCTTGCCCTCATTCACAAAAAATGCTTGCCCTCATCCACAAAAATGCTTGCCCTCATCCACAAAAATGCTTGCCGTCATTCACAAAAAATGCTTGCCCTCATCCACAAAAATGCTTGCCCTCATTCACAAAAAATGCTTGCCCTCATTCACAAAAAATGCTTGCTCTCATTCACAAAAATGCTTGCCCTCATTCACAAAAATGCGTGTCCTCATTCACATAAAATGCTTGCCCTCATTCACAATAATGCTTGCCCTCATTCACAAAAAATGCTTGCCCCCATTCACAAAAATGCTTGCCATCATTCACAAAAATGCTTGCCCTCATTTACAAAAATGCTTGCCCTCATTCACAAAAAAGCTTGCCCTCATTCACAAAAAAATGCTTGCCTCATTCACAAAAATGCTTTCCGTCATTCACAAAAAAATGCTTGCCCTCATTCACAAAAATGCTTGCCCTCATTCACAAAAAATGCTTGCACTCATTCACAAAAATGCTTGCCCTCATTCACAAAAATGCTTGCCCTCGTTCACAAAAATGCTTGCCCTCATTCACAAAAAAGGCTTGCCCTCATTCACAAAACTGCTTGCCATCATTTACAAAAAAGCTTGCCCTCACTCACAAAAAATGCTTGCCGTCATTCACAAAAATGCTTGCCCTCATTCACAAAAAGTGCTTGCCCTCATTCACAAAAAATGTTTGCTGAAACAACCGTACGCGGAATAAGCAAGGCCACGTATACAAATGTGAAAAATTAAAAAGTGTACACTGGTTTTGTTGTGTCCATTACTGTTACAGTATGAGTTTAGTATTGTTAGTATGAGTATCATTGCATCTTCGTGTATGAATAGTTGTAATACCGAGAACCGGTAAAATGAATAACCACACTTTGGAACCTTCCATTTGCAACGTTCAAATCTCCACGAGACAACGCCCACATAAGTGCTGCTGCTGTTAAACAGCAACTCTCTGAAGCCCGCGAACGACCTTCACAGCAGTGCCACGCACTTTACAGCGACCCCTCATTCGAGATGAAGAACGCCTTAAAGGGCCTTCATGAAAGCGAAATAGGCTTAATGGCCGAGTGGCTTCAAGCCTAGTAATGGTTCCCGTTAATCTCTCGGGATTCTTGGGACGTTTTGGTACATGACGGAGCGAAATGGAATCATTCGGAGGTTTCTGGGGCGCGGTGGGTAGAGGAGCCCTGGGTTAAATGGCATTTGTGGGCAATTGAGGGCTTTCCGTTGGTTGCTACCGCTTGGGTGAAGGATCAGAGGAGCTCACGAAGTTGGAATATTGTTCTTTCTTAGAGACGAAATTTGTAATGGAGATATTAAATACACGAACTTTAATTTATTGAAACTTGTGAATATTTTCTTACTTCTAGCTTTAAAATAATATATTTAAACTAATATACAGAATCTTACTTCTGGCTTTTAAATATTGAGCTACTTATGAGTAATATACTGTATATCATATTTCAAAAAGTATTGTCATTCAGTTTTGGCTGATTAACCTACTCTTCATCTCCATTACACTTGTTTATTATAATATTATGTGATATTTAGTTCTGAGTATTTCTTACTATTACATGTCTATTACATACGTTGTACGGGACATGTAAGCATGGTGTCTCTTTACCTAGCACGTAATTTAATAGTATGATTGATATAAGTGGATGATATATATAAAAATGATATGTTATCTTGTATTGTAAATGCTGATAGTTATTTTTAATTGTATTAGGGGAAAATTCATTTTTGTCCTGGAATATATAGGTTACTCATTTTTGCAAGATGAAAAGTAAATCCGCCATTTCTTTGTTGTTCGAAAGGTTTAAGAAAATGAGTTTGGTTTCTCGAATACATTAAAGGCCTTTTTATTTAGGACAGTAGTAAGAACACGGGAAAAATTATGATATTTCATTTTGCCGGTGAAATGAACAAGGACAAAATGAATTCGAAAGCCGTCGCACACAGGAGTTTATATAAGGAAGTCAAGAAAAAGTGTACATTCCATCTTTTGTTCACATGCGACGTTTTATCTCATGCTTAAACATCTCAGCCAGTCGTCGAGTCTATTTAACTTCACGAGAAATCTTAAAGTGAAGAGGCGACAAAAAACTGACAAAAAGAGAAAAGTCCCCAAACGCCTTTTAACTCGATAAGGTGAAACAAGTTAAAGTTTTTAATTAATGTACTTGCACGGTCTTATCTGAGCCTTTCCACCTCGTTTACTCTCTCTCTCTCTCTCTCTCTCTCTCTCTCTCTCTCTCTCTCTCTCTCTTTCTCTCTCTCTCTCTCTCTCCCTCTCTCTCTCTCAATGTGTGTGTGGGTGTGCGTGTATTTTGACCTCTTTTCTTCAAGAGTATTCATGTCTTTTGATGAAATATATCCTTAAATAAAATCGAAAAACATCGCTGGAAGTGTTCGCCGAGAAATATTTTTCGCGTTTGTGTGTGTGTGTGTGTGTGTGCGTATGATTGTACGGATAGCTACCTTAATTTTGTCTAAACATCAATGACTAAATATGACAAGGTATTTTCTTATGTAACAGTAAATGCGAGAAACGGATCCGCAATATCCATCCATTTGTTGTCGTAGATCTACAGCGCTGTTATGGAACCCTTAATATTTCTGCCACATTGCGTTATCTACAAATTAAGAAATTTATGTCAATTGCATACGCATATGACATATTTGTTATGGATTTTTATTTATTATTTTTTTTTCTTCGCCATTAATTTTATCTTATTCGGTGATGGATGGGGTTTCTTTTGTGCCGTCGAAGAGTAATCAAATACTTTTCTGTACATAATGCAAGAGTTTTTAACATATTTATCAAATAATTTGAGCTTCATAATTTATGTTTATTATTATTATTAGTAGGGGCAACATTAGTTGACGTATGTGGAGAGTCAGGAGTGAGATTAGATAATAGGTTGTTTATTGTTGATTTTTTTCGTTTTATATTTTTAAAAGGATATGTGTCACTTATATGAAAAAATTTCAGAATTGGAAACTTTAGAATTGTCGAAAACTCATTTTATTCAGTTTATTTGATAGTTTATTTGGGGTTACATTCAAACTCGATATGTTAAGATGCCATATTCTGATTGTTTGTTTATTAAACAAATTGACAATGATTTAGTTCTTTGAAGAAGGAAGACAGTGTAAATATGAACTTGAACCAACGGAACCTATCAAGTTGCAATCAGATTTTCCTTCGGCGGTCATTCATTATGCCTTATAAAGTATTGCAAGTCTCCCTAATATATTCCACCTGCTATTAGGCTAATGACCGTTTGCATTGTGAATGTCAGGAAGTCGTCACCTACTCACATTGAGCCTTAATCACTGAACTTGCATCTGCTTCATCGTTGCCTGAGTCTGTCCTTTCGCTTCAACGGCAGGACCTCTACTGACCTTCTGATATCAGTGACTACTGACTAATTGCTTTATATTATACAGGCATTTACGAAGCAGACTAATTGCGTTTTATTAAGGAGATGTGTACGAAGCAGACTAATTTAGTTTTATTAAGGAGATGTGTACGAAGCAGACTAATTTAGTTTTATTAAGGAGATGTGTACGAAGCAGACTAATTTAGTTTTATTAAGGAGATGTGTACGAAGCAGACTAATTTAGTTTTATTAAGGAGATGTGTACGAAGCAGACTAATTGAATTTATTAAGGAGATGTGGACGAAGCAGACTAATTGAATTTATTAAGGAGATGTGGACGAAGCAGACTAATTGAATTTATTAAGGAGATGTGTACGAAGCAGACTAAATTGACTGTTATTAAGGAGATGTGGACGAAGCAGACTAATTGAATTTATTAAGGAGATGTGTACGAAGCAGACTAATTGAATTTATTAAGGAGATGTGGACGAAGCAGACTAATTGAATTTATTAAGGAGATGTGGACGAAGCAGACTAATTGAATTTATTAAGGAGATGTGGACGAAGCAGACTAATTGAATTTATTAAGGAGATGTGTACGAAGCAGACTAAATTGACTGTTATTAAGGAGATGTGGACGAAGCAGACTAATTGAATTTATTAAGGAGATGTGTACGAAGCAGACTAATTGAATTTATTAAGGAGATGTGGACGAAGCAGACTAATTGAATTTATTAAGGAGATGTGGACGAAGCAGACTAATTGAATTTATTAAGGAGATGTGTACGAAGCAGACTAAATTGACTGTTATTAAGGAGATGTGGACGAAGCAGACTAATTGAATTTATTAAGGAGATGTGTACGAAGCAGACTAATTGAATTTATTAAGGAGATGTGGACGAAGCAGACTAATTGAATTTATTAAGGAGATGTGGACGAAGCAGACTAATTGAATTTATTAAGGAGATGTGGACGAAGCAGACTAATTGAATTTATTAAGGAGATGTGTACGAAGCAGACTAAATTGACTGTTATTAAGGAGATGTGGACGAAGCAGACTAATTGAATTTATTAAGGAGATGTGTACGAAGCAGACTAATTGAATTTATTAAGGAGATGTGGACGAAGCAGACTAAATTGACTTTTATTAATATGTGTACGAAGCAGACTAAATTGACTGTTATTAAGGAGATGTGTACGAAGCAGACTAATTGACTTTTATTAAGGAGATGTGTACGAAGCAGACTAATTGGCTTTTATTAAGGAGATGTGTACGAAGCAGACTAATTGGCTTTTATCAATATGTGTACGAAGCAGACTAAATTGACTGTTATTAAGGAGATGTGGACGAAGCAGACTAATTGGCTTTTATTAAGGAGATGTGTACGAAGCAGACTAATTGGCTTTTATCAATATGTGTACGAAGCAGACTAAATTGACTGTTATTAAAGAGATGTGTACGAAGCAGACTAATTGACTTTTATTAAGGTGATGTGTACGAAGCAGACGAATGGAGTTTTATTAAGGAGATGTGTACGAAGCAGACTAATTTGACTGTTATTAATATGTGTACGAAGCAGACTAAATTGACTGTTATTAAAGAGATGTGTACGAAGCAGACTAATTGACTTTTATTAATATGTGTACGAAGCAGACGAATTGAGTTTTATTAAGGAGATGTGTATGAAGCAGACTAAATTGACTTTTATTAAGATGTGTACGAAGCAGACTAAATTGACTATTTTTAAGTTGTGTACGAAGCAGACTAATTGAGTTTTATTAAGAATGGAGCGCTTTGAGGGGAGAAACAAGGCAGTAAAGTCAAAGGAATGCTATTTAAAATTTATTATGGAGTTATTTTAAGCAACATTCTGCAGACTTGATTCGCGTTTTGCAAAATATATTCCCAGAAAAGAATATATTTAAACAGCATCATCATCATCATCATCATCATCATCATCGCCTAATCGCTACTAGAAAATAGTAATTTTATGCGTTTAATGTAAAAAAAAAAGGGATGAATTGCAAAATTAGGAAGTAGCAGCATTGCCCTTGAAAGTGGCACTAAAATCTCTTTCAAACTTGGAAGTGAAGAATGTAATGTTATTTTCTTCACTGAAGAGTGGAAAGCTTGGTAATTTCTCCTTGCCTCTCTTCTAAAGAAATTGGGGATTTTAGGTTTTTTCTTTTTACTAAGGCAGGGACATTTTCGAATGATCCACCGTTTACTTATATATATATATATATATATATATATATATATATATATATATATATATATATATATGTATATATATATATATATATATATATATATATATATATATATATATATATTTATATATAATATATATATATATATATATATATATATATATATATATATATATATATATATATATAGGTTTTAAAATGCATAAGTTATTTTGAAGCTTGGCATTGAGGAATAGCCATGGCGTGGTTTTCGTCATTAAGGAGTGATAGCATAGGGATTTTTCCCTACTTTTACTCATGAGAAAGTGAATATTTATAGGGGCTTTCTCGTATTATAAGTGCAATAACGAAGGAAGAGTCTCGGATGACCATCCGTCGTGTGCTTTTAGTTTTTTTCTTTTGTAAAAGAAAACTATTGGGATGGCTATTTGTCTGTCCGCCCTCAGATCTTAAAAACTACTAAGGCTAGAGGGCTGCAAATTGGTATGTTGATCATCCACCCTCCAATCATCAAACATACCAAATTGCAGCCCTCTAGCCTCAGTAATTTCGATTTTATTCAAAGTTTAAGTTAGGTGCCAACAAGACAGGTCACCACCGCGCCGAGGCTGAAAGTTTCATGTGCCGCGGCTCATACAGCATTATACGCTATACAGAAAACTCGACTGCGGCGAAGAAACTTCGGCGCGTTTTTTTTTTTTTTTTTTTTTTTGAGAATTTTAAAGGCTGCCTTTTCCTATCTTCTTCGCTGGTTGGGCAGAACCCACAGGTCCTTGTCAGGCCTCTTCCGTTCAACATCTTATCAAGCAGCCTACCACCACCCCCTTCACTAGCCATTATTAAAAACTATGTAAAGGAGCCAAAGTCTTCACATTTATTTCTCATAATGGAAGTTGAGGAGCTCAGAAATCTTTTGCTATTGATATTCCTGGAGGCTTCCGAAAGACCCGTGACTCAGTTTTTTCGCGGTGTGCCTCTGGAAGAATAATTAGATCTTTTGATCGTTCATTTTAAACGCCATCAAATAATTTGGATGGAATATTGCGCAGGTTTTCTGGTGGTCTTTGATCCGGTCGTTGGCTAAAATTGAATATGCTCTGGTCAGGAAATGACGAGCGCGATTCTTCGTCTTTTATTCTCGTAAGTATGAATGAAATGACTCTCTCGTTTCGGCAGCGTGGCTTTAGTTCTCTGTCAGAGGAAACTGTTGAGATGGCTGTTGTTTGTCTGTCCGTCCGTCCGCACTTTTTTCTGTCTGCCCTCATATCTTCAAAACTACTGGGGCTAGAGGGCTGCAAATTGGTATGTTGATCATCCACCCTCCAATCATCAAACATACCAAATTGCAGCCCTCTAACCTCAATAGTTAATATTTTATTTAAGGTTAAGGTTAGCCGGGACCGTGCGTCTGGCAACGCTGTAGGACAGGCCACCGCCGATCCGTGGCTGAAAGCTTCATGGGCCGCGGCTCATACAGCATTGTACCGAGACCACCGAAAGATAGATCTATTTTGGGTGGCCTTGATTATACGCTGTAGTGTCTGTACAGGAAACTCGATTGCGCCGAAGAAACTTCAGCGCAATATTTACTTGTTTCATTTGCCTGTACTAGTTGACTTCATAGATACGTCAAGAGGGAAAAAGCTGTTTGAAATTGCCGTTTCATGTTTACCCATAGCCATCTTCTGATCGAGCGAAAATATGAATTTTCTAAATTGTTATGAACTGGTAATTTCTAAACGTAGCGACTTAAATTTTTTTTATTTCGTTTGGTCAAGCAGATATAGAGCAATTTGATTTCCACGTCAGATAACAGTAATTTCATAATTTGCATTGCTCATAATGTGCATTGATTTTTAAGGACCTGCCTTGAAATTGCCGGGGAAAGAACAAGAAAGAAAAAAAAAATATCTGAAATTGATAACAATTACCAATAAATCAATAGGCTTTGGGACGACGTATAGGGTCTTTGTGACAACATTGGTTATAAAATCTTGTGCCAGAATCAGAATGTGATGTAGCAATTATTATGAATACTATTTTTTTTCTACTTCTTCAAGAACTGTGTGGATTGTCTGTCATTATTTTTATCATGTTATCTCATGTATCTAGAATCTAGATTGTGTGTGTTGTATTTGTATACTCCATGTATATGGCCCTGAGCTGAAATAAAGGATATTATTATTATTATTATTATTATTATTATTATTATTATTATTATTATTATTATTATAAAACAAATATCGGTACGAACACTTCACTCGCCAAATTGGTAATATTAAGTAATGGATGTGATACTGACCTTTGAAGAATTTTGATAAAGGATTTTGTTTTTCTTTATCAGCAACAGTCTTTGTAAAGTGGATATTAATTGGTATTTTGTTAGGGGTCAGAGTAGGGAAATGAAGCTTAATGTGCATTGCCTGTTCTGCCGTTGACCGCTGGTGACCTAAGACGAGATTATATTGGACCCCGATACTACAACTCCTTCAAGTTATTTCTTAAGTTGGTACGAAATCTGGAGAACGTTTATTCCCGGGTAAATAATTTGTGTTGGTGTTGTTGTCTGGTGGAACAGAATAACAAAGCATGGAATTTCCACGAAGCTACCATAGACCAGGATGTCCATTATAAGAGCAAACGGTATTAGAATTATAACAAAATACTTCAAAAGGCATGGAAGTATCAGGAGATTAAATGTATGTGTGTACACACATTATAGTTACACACACACACACACACACATATATATATATATATATATATATATATATACATACATACATACATATATATTATATATTAAACCAGTGTAACATGACGGAATTAATCTCGTCAGTGTTAAATTTATGTCTTGAAACCTTCATCTTTACTGAACACAGGAAAAGGGGGAAGGGGGGGGGGCCTGTTATTAAAAGTAAAAAATCGAAACATGTTTCGTGAATGTTTTATGGAAACTCGCTTTGTAAAAAGTTTTGGTAATGAAAAGTTGATGTGCGTTCCCACATTGAAATTTATAAAGTGTCTGAGATAACTTGTCAGCCATTCACGGTTGGAAGCAGTAATTCATTAACTAATGTGATTTGCCAACGAATATCATTGGAATGTGATTTGTTCTTTTATATTCTGATACTCGTGTAGACTTCGTTTAACCATAAAGTATCGTTGTACAGGCAAAACAAGCAGTTGATGACTGCAGTAGATTCTGAACAGAGACGTAAAAGGGAAAACTTACTTTTTCCCCTTCGTAGTCCTTCTTCGCGTCATAATTGCAACAGGCTACTGCAACTACAGGTGCACCGAACCACAGCGAATCGTTGCAAACAAGTTTCGACTGACTCCCCCGCCCTTGTATAATATTTTCGCGTGGGTGGATGTAACTTCGTTTAGCCGTCCTTCATCAAGCGAGAGCTGTTAGCTCAGTGCCTGAGGGTTCTCGTTGAACTCCCGTGTAGCCCAATTAGCTCTTGCCAAAACAAGAGCTGCAGACGAGGCTTTATGGCAAAAGGCATTCGTCCTAGTGCATGGGATGGGTAGACAGACAGACAGACGGTGCTCGTTGCAGCAGCAGCAGCAGCTGATGGGGCCACACCTCTTCATTCATAGGGACCGGCTCCGCTGTTGCCTACTTGGTGGTTATTGTTTTTGTTTGTTGTTCGGGTCTGTAAGCTGCATTCGATACGGCGCATGACTTTTCATCATGCGCGCTTTGTTAATGATGAACTTTCTTCTTCCGGCCGCTTGTAGTTTGTTGTATAAAAAGGTGGATAATGAGGACGGTCATAAAAGAGCGAGGTGTAAGAGATTCGTCGAGATTCTCCGCATTTCGTGAGGTCATGCACCTGGCGGTCTTCATCACCTCTCCTGGTACGACGGCGGCAGGTTTTCTAGAATGGACGCGTCTCGCCCTGCCGATCCTCGATGTACCCATGCGCCCAGTCGTCCATTGAAACCTCAGTGACTCCCATCTCCCGGTCGCAAGGGACTCGAGCGTTTATTCTCGGCGGGCGGAAGGGTCATCGTCGTCTATCTCTCGAGTCGTAAAATGCATAGGAGGTCTGGCAACGGCGTCATTCATCCTTTTGAACATCGAGAATCCGGTCATTACGTCATTGATGCTTCTCTGCCCATCCCAGTTTTAGGGACAATAGCCTCGACTTCGTTATGTGGGTGGGTGTGGAATGGGTGTAGGGGGAGAGCAGTATAGTTGTCTTGTGTTTTCGTTTTTGTTTCTCTAAAGGAGACTTTATATAGCATTGTTTTTCTCAGTTGAGGTCTCCTTCTTATCTACTGTACGTTTGTTTCGCTTTGCACCGTTGGTGGGTTTTAAAACACATTATTATTTTTTTTTATTTCTGAAAGTGTTTAAAAATAATAATAATAATAATAATAATAATAATTATTATTATTATTATTATTATTATTATTATTATTATTATTATTATTATTATTATTATTATTATTATTATTATTATTATTATTATTATTATTCAGAAGATGAACCCTATTAAAAGCATGGCAAATCATGATAGAGGGAGCATTAAAAAATACTCGTCGTAGCACTAGTCTTGAAATGGAGAAACAAATCTCCACAGCTAAGTCAAATATTTAAAGATAAATCTGTACAGAAAGATTTCAGGAAACTGTTCGATTCTTCTTTTCAATCAAAGGGGAATCGAGCAGTTTCCCGAAAGCTTTCTGCACAGATTTACCTTAAAAAAAAATGTGTATATACATATATATATATATATATATATATATATATATATATATATATATATATATATATATATACACATATACATATACATAGACATATATATACATATACTGTATATACACACATAACTGTGGATTTGTTTCTCCACGGGGAACATTGTCAAGATTTTTTCCAGGCGAAATGTTTTGGAATTTACGAGACACCGGTTTGAGCACGGCTGTCCAAGGCAAGCCCAGTCACTGCAAGAAAAGCGAATTGTTTATTGAACTCTCTCTCTCTCTCTCTCTCTCTCTCTCTCTCTCTCTCTCTCTCTCTCTCTCTCTCTCTCTCTCTCTCTCTCTCTCTCTTTAAGAAATGACAACCCCCGCATTTCGAAAAGAGACAGGTTGTGCGAATCGGGAAATAGATGTAGTTACGATTCGGGAAACTTTTATGTTTCTGGTGTTTTTAGGAAATTTGTCTCTACTGAATCTTATAATTTTGGTGTTTGCAATGATTCAGGAAACCTTTGTTTTAACTGATCGTCGGTAGATGCAGTTGATTTTTTGCTCTTGTTCGGCACCCTACAGTAAGCCGGGTGAGATTAAGTTTTGTGTGATCAACAAAGATTTCAGGGGAAGAACTGCATCTACATTATGCAGTGAATGTGCCTCGCTGTCGAACTTCTCCAAAGTTCCAGAGGTCCTTTATCCCTCACGCCGTTGGACTGTGGAACCGTCTCCCTACTGAGGATGTCGTGTAGGTGGAACGTCAAAAGTTCAAGCGAAGATGCAATGCATTATTACCCTAATGCTACTCTCCTCGCATTTTAATACATTTTTATCTATTTATTAATTTATTTTTTTCTTTTTAATAAGTGAGATATCCTCACTGTATTTCCCTTTACCTTGTTACTTTCTAATGAGCACCAAGTTCTTTGGAAGCTTGACATTCAAGTCAGTGGACCCTGTGGGCTAGTTCCAAATGAATAGTGTTCATCTTCTGAATAATAATAATAATAATAATAATAATAATAATAATAATAATAATAATAATAATAATAATAATAAAAATAATAATAATAATAATAATGCATCACGAATAATGTGTTTAAAAGGCCCCACTATTTGCTTCAAAGGGCTACTTCTACATGACTAGTGTTAAGGAGATAAATTCTATTGAGGAATTAAGATATAACATAGGTGATGTTTTATGCCTGAGGTAGACATGACAACTTTTCTTGATTTTTTCTAATAAAAGTTTTTTTAGGGCTAAGAAATTGATTGTTAAAGACTGTTTGTGATGCGGTAAAAATAATTGATTTAATTTTGATATTTAACCATTAAATTGATTAATGAGAATTGTTTAAAATTCTTGCTTTAGAAATTAAGTTTCCAAATATATATATATATATATATATATATATATATATATATATATATATATATATATATATATATATATATATATATATATATATATATATATATATATATATATATTACTAAAAGGACCTCATTCAAACTGGATGGTATCTAATGGAGTTTTTATTCAAAAAGTTACAAGCTTTCTTGGACAAACAGTCCACATTATCAAGACGCGTAGTCCGGCTGTATTTATATCTGTGTGCTGGGTACTTTTAATCCTATAATCGCCTAGCTCTTCCTGTGTGACCTCCACCCCCTCTTGATCTTGGTCTTTCTCTGATCCCTCCTCACAGGTGACCGTTTTCCCGTGCGTTCTCTTACGTTTTTTCTTCGTTTCCTTGCTACTCCACCCCTCTTGACCTTGGTATCAGAGAAAGACCAAGGTCAAGAGGGGGTGGAGGTCACACAGGAAGAGCTAGGCGATTATAGGATTAAAAGTACCCAGCACACAGATATAAATACAGCCGGACTACGCGTCTCCTCATTGTACGGATACTTGATAATGTGGACTGTTTGTCCAAGAAAGCTTGTAACTTTTTGAATAAAAACTCCATTAGATACCATCCAGTTTGAATGAGGGCCTTTTAGTAATTTTACTAATGCACAGAACAAGTGTGTATGTGAGAAAGTTAATATATATATATATATATATATATATATATATATATATATATATATGATTAAATATATATCTAATTATGTAGTAAAAATATAATTGTATATATAATATATAATTATATATTTAATTTTATATATACTGTTTATGTATATATGATTATATATCTAATTATACATTAAATATATAATTGTATATTTAATAAATACATTATCTATATAATATATAATTGTATATATAATTTATATAATCATATACATAATATATAATTTTATCGGCGATGTGTGTCGTTTCTGTTCCGGGGAGAGAGAGGTCTAATTAATGTTTTGTCAAAAAGTTTGAGCGGACCACCAGAGTGGCTGAGCGCTTAATCGCTGGTCTGCAAACAAGAGACTATGCTAATAACAGCGAGGTTTGTTTGCAGTAGCTGTGATATAACACAACTATTCCTTCATCCTTTTTTGGGGGTGGTGTGTGCCTTGCAAAACCAAAGGACACTGTATTTATTATACCTCTGAGGCTTCCGCCCGGCGTGCTGTGTTAACAGTTCTTAACGTGGCGTGCTGTGTTAATAGTTCTTAAAGTGGCGTCTGTGTTAACAGTTCTAATCGTGGCGTGCTGTGTTAAGAGTTCTTAACGTGGCATGCTGTGTTAACAGTTCTTAACGTGGCGTGCTGTGTTAATAGTTCTTAAAGTGGCGTCTGTGTTAACAGTTCTAATCGTGGCGTGCTGTGTTAAGAGTTCTTAACGTGGCATGCTGTGTTAACAGTTCTTAACGTGGCGTGCTGTGTTAATAGTTCTTAAAGTGGCGTCTGTGTTAACAGTTCTAATCGTGGCGTGCTGTGTTAAGAGTTCTTAACGTGGCGTTCTGTGTTAAGAGTCCTTAACATGGCGTGCTGTGTTAAACAGTTCTTAACGTGGCGTGCTGTGTTAACAGTTCTTAACATGGGTTGGTGTGTTAAGAGTTCTTAACGTGGCATGCTGTGTCAAGAGTTCTTAACATGGCGTGCTGTGTTAAGAGTTCTTAACATGGCGTGCTGTGTTAACATTTCTTAACGTGACTTGCTGTGTTAAGAGTTCTTAACGTGTCGTGCTGTGTTAACATTTCTTAACGTGGCTTGCTGTGTTAAGAGTTCTTAACGTGTCGTGCTGTGTTAAGAATTCTTAACGTGTCGTGCTGTGTTAAGAGTTCTTAATGTGGCGTGCAGTGTTAACAGTTCTTAACGTGGCTTGCTGTGTTACGAGTTCTTAATGTGGCGTGCTGTGTTAACAGTTCTTAATGTGGCGTGTTGTATTAACAGTTCTTAACGTGGCATGCTTTGTTAACAGTTCTTAACGTGGCTTGCTGTGTTAAGAGTTCTTAACGTGGTATGCTGTGCTAACAGTTCTTAACATGGCATGCTATGTTAACATTTCTTAACATGGCATGCAGTGTTAACAGTCCTTAACGTGGCATGCGGTGTTAACAGTTCTTAACATGGCATGCTATGTTAACATTTCTTAACATGGCATGCGGTGTTAACAGTCCTTAACGTGGCATGCGGTGTTAACAGTTCTTAACATGGCATTCACATCTTTATACACATAGATAGAATACTTTTACTCTTGAATATTTTTACTCTGCATTTCTTGGTTTGATTTTGTAAGATGGTCGACAATTTTATGAAGTCTTAAGAAGATGCTGCATGAGTTCTCTTCACATGCCTGCATATGTCACATAGGAAGTGATCTATTAGTGTGTGGCTTCGGGGATATACTGTAGATGGAGCTATGTCTTTGCTGCGTCACTTCAGCTCCAAGGCTGCTCTCTTCATTGTGCTTTTCATCTGCTCCTCTCTGTCTCTTTCCATTCTCCTCCTAGTTGGCTGTCTGACAATGCTCATTATCTTTACCTTGCTCCTAGCTGTCCTTCCTCATTTGAAAACATATCGTTGGGCTGAACTAAACAATAATGATATAAACAGCACATGAATACACAAACAGCATATGTATATTCACCTGTACATGTGGCTTACTATCTGGGAAAGAATACTGTGGGGGTAAGACATAACTGGCACCAAAGGGGGCGGGGGTGGGAAGGGGTGACCTGTAAAAATAACGGAAAGCACCAGATATTAGTGTCTAATCCATAGTTTTCGAGGTCACTGAGATGAATAGTGACACTCCCGATGCCCTTTAAGTCCAAGTTCAGCCCTGATAGGAAGTTGGGGTGAGAAGGGGTGAAAAATAAAATGTCAGAAATGACAGATGTTAGGGTCTACTTCGTAGTTTTCGAGGTTGCTGAGATGAATAGTGATACTCCCGATGCCCTTTAAGTCCAAGTTCAGCCCCGATATGAATGGGGTGTGAGAAGGTGTGAAATATAAAATGTCAAAAATGCTGAGCAGTGTAATTGAAGCAACTATCTTAACAGGATAGAGAGAGAGAGAGAGGAGAGGCGGTTTAGGAAAGAGAAAGAGGGAAAGAATGAGGAGGACTTGAAGGTGGGGGGAAAGAGAGAGAGAGAGTTTATCTGTTGTCAGTCAGTTTTCCCGAGCAGCGCCGGGTTGGTCAGTTAGTATATACGTATATAATTATATATAAAGTATATTATATATTCTATATGTGTATAAATGTATATGGATAATATATGTGTACACATTATATACGTATTTTATATATATGTATGTATATATGCATGTGTATATATATGTGTGTATATATATGTGTGTGTGTGTAACTGAATCACGAAAATATGTAACATGATGAATATATAAATAAAGATAAAATCCACGAAGGAAAGGGAAACACTGGAGTGCTCTGAGGCCTTTCGACTCTCATCCTGTACTTAGCTGCTAAGCTAAGTAAAGGACGACAGTCGAAAGGCCTCGCAGCATTTCATTGTTTCTCTTTCCTTTGTGGATTTGTGTATATATATATATATATATATATATATATATATATATATATATATATATAAATATAATGTATATATGTATATATGTATGTATAATTGTAATGACCATAATCCCCTCTTAATCCTCTGTTTCTTCATACTGCTTGAATAAGCTTGTCACCAGGAAGCCTAAGATCCGAATGAAGAACCAAAATGTAGAAATTATGAAGCTAGTGGGTTCGACTGCTGTCTTGTGCCTCAGAATTTCTTCACCTGGATCTTCATCTGGATCTTAGGTTTTGTAGTGACAAAAGCATATCCAAAAAGTGTAAAGAAATAGAGGATATACATACATATATATATATATATATATATATATATATATATATATATATATATATATATATATATATATATATATATATATATATATATATGTAATACACATAGATTAGATTTTTGGCCTTTGCCGATCAGTAGTGATCTCACCCCTGGGGCATCGTCGCCAACAGAGCCTCATGGAAATGGGGGTTTATTTTTACCAGGGATGGGCCCTTCCCCATTCTCTTCTCTGTTAGCTAGCCAGGATCGTGGTGGTTGGCATCTTTCATGTAGAAAACAGATGAATCCTTTGCAGAGTCCCGAAACCAGTCATTTCGCAGCTCACTGTAGGAAACGCGACTCTCTCTGATGGATTAGCATTCGCTTCTTGGCAGCAGAGAGAAGGCTTTCCTCGATGCCTGAGATCCATATGGGAATGTACTTTGCGCTTCGCATATTGTGAGAAACGTGCATTAGGTGTCAGATTTCAGGAAGGGGTACCCCAGGCAAAATTTCGAGTACTTGCCGCCAGCTCCACCCATCGCTGCGCCTGCATGATCAGGACTGATTTCCCAGAGTCTTTGTCCTTCTTGTGTCTCCTACGTCTGCGTTGTCCTGGTTTGTTCCTCTGCAAATTCATCATCATGTATTCAGAAAAATCGCTTCTTCGACCTTTTGGTGTAGATCCTTATCTCTTCTTTGGAGAGCCTTTTCCAGAGCTTCTTCGTATGTTCCTCGCAGGATTAAGGAGGGTCATTTGGGCCATCGTCCTTTCGACTGAGGTGGTGCATCCTCCTTCGAGTTAGCTGGACTGTGTCTTGAGTTATCCCAAGTTTTGAAATCTGCCACAAGTGACCCGTGAGGATTCTGGAGACGTTTTCGTCTGCACTGGAGCTGCTTCTGTCCTCGGGAATTCTTGCGGATTGCTTGGGGTGTCGGTCCCGTACAGCAGATGGTAGAGATTTGGAGTAACTCTTCGTCTCCTTTTCCAATTATAAGGATGCATGTACATGTATAATCATGCGTTAATAGATAGAGATTCTCCAAAAGCTGGAAATTCTTGAAGCAATGTCGCAGACTCCCTGTAGACGTTGAAGTCAATCTTGTGAAAGTTCACAGGAGGCCGACGCTATATGTCTCGTCACTCAACTTGATTTTGTATGTTTGTTTATATACTGATTCAGTTTCTAGTTTTTTTTTCTGGAAGAAGATTCTTTTGAAATACGTTTTCATTTCATCACGAATTTTAATTATTACGATTTTTCATTAAATAACTGAATAACTAATAAAGAATATGGGTTTCGACATAAACGCACACACACATATATACTTACACACACACACACACACACACACACACACACACACACACACACACATATATATATATATATATATATATATATATATATATATATATATATATATATATATATATATATATATCCGAACTGCTCTGACTCCTCTAGAGAAGATTGCACTGCTATTTTGTGCAGGCACATGAATACGATTCACCACCAACGTGTACGCTTAATCGTTTGTCACTTGTGATCGTTGTGCTTATATGTATATGCTTACATGCTTATATGTGTATGTATATTTTCGTTGTCGTTGAGCCGTTTTCTGCCCTTCCTATAGATGTTCTGTTGTTGCACGCATACAGAATCTGCTTTATACAGTATGCTACGTACATAAAGTGTTTGGAGTGAATTATGGCATCTTCCATACTTCTGTACACTTACACTGCCTTTTTATTGCCTTTTATAACGACTTAGGTACATGTTTGTGTAAAGATTTTGATTTCCTTTCGGTTATTTAGGTTTGCAATCACCAGTCAACAATTGAGAGGTTAGTTTATTCCAGAAGGGGATGCCACGCAGCATTTTCCCATTTTTTTCTGAAACCTGTTCCCGTAGAACATGGGTTCGAATCTCTTTATGGGGTTACACCTCTCAAACCTTTTACTGTCAGTTTCCGTTTCAGCGCTGAGTGACCCCATTATAGGTCCCAGCGCTTGGGCTTTGGCCTAAATTCTATATTCAGTCATTCAACCAGACCAAAGTTTTGAAGGTTTTACGAAAGAGAACGAAAGTTATCTTCATCCGTCTCATGAGGGTAGTAGTATTTTCTCACCCAGTTTTGAGGATCAGGAAAGTATTGTCAGAGTGCTTGGCCTTTTCTTCCACTCAGCCTTTCTTTGATTGGGTGTGCGTGTTGTGCAGCAGAGAGAGAGAGAGAGAGAGAGAGAGAGAGAGAGAGAGAGAGAGAGAGAGAGAGAGAGAGAGAGAGACGTAAAGTAGCTTGGAAGTGTAGAGAGAGAGAGAGACGTAAGTTGCTTGGAATTGTAGAGAAAGAGAGAGAGAGAGAGAGAGAGAGAGAGAGAGAGAGAGAGAGAGAGAGAGAGAGAGAGAGAGAAGGAGTTTAGTGAACATTAGAAGAAGTAAGACAGAGACTACATAGAAGTGAAATGTCAAAAACGAGAGAGCGTCTCCCTATAGCATAGCGGTAGGTCAAGACACATAAGAGAAAGTGGGAAACTGCATTAGCCAAGTGTGGCAGGATTGGATATTGAAATAAAGAAAAAAAAAACAATACTTCAAAGTAACATATTAGAGAGAGAGAGAGAGAGAGAGAGAGAGAGAGAGAGAGAGAGAGAGAGAGAGAGTAGCCGGAGGAATTGGTGGATGAAATGATTTGCATTTGAGGAGGCTCCGGGAGAGGTAGCTTTATTAGGAGTAATGGAGGCATCTTGATGAAGACTCTTGGTTGGTTAGAGACTGATATATGATGAATGGCCTCGTATTCCTTACGCTGCAGAAGGAGAGAGAGAGAGAGAGAGAGAGAGAGAGAGAGAGAGAGAGAGAGAGAGAGAGAGAGAGAGAGAGAGAGAGAGAGACGAGGCATTGAAAGTGGATGTATATATATATATATATATATATATATATATATATATATATATATATATATATGTATATATATGTGTGTGTATGTATATACACACATGCTCACCTTTTATGGGAGAAATGGCTACCGATAGATAACTTCAAGATGAGGCAGTGAAAAAGTGACAAATATTGGATTTACGTTGTATGAACATTACGAAGAGAAAATATCGGTGAACGTTTTGGTCTTCAAAGAACGAAACCTCCGCATTGCTCAGAATCGTAATTTTGTAGATAATCATAATCCTGAGATTTATATTTAGAAGTACAGTGGTGAGGTTTGTCCTGATATGTTTGGTCCTGATGACATAATATGTATGATGCTCCGACGGTAAATTATATGGATATAAGAGAAATTATCATCACTCTCGATCACTTCATCTCTCATGTCATCATCATCATCATCATCATCATCATCAACGCTGTGCAACTCAAAGGACCTCTTTGAAATTCCGCCACTCACGTGTCCTAATTAACTGATCTGATAGAATTACTAACGTATAGTGGCGGTTATTTGGATAGTTTAAATGGTGAAAATAACAATTAACAAATTAAAAATACGCCGAAGTTTCTTCGGCGCAATCGAATTTTCTGTACAGCGCAATATAATGCTGTATGAAACTCTCAGCTACTGCTCATGAAACTTTCAGCCACGGCCCGGTGGTGGCCTGTGTTGTTGGAACCTATAGTGGTGCCAGACGCACGATGATGGCTAAGTGTAACCTTAAACAAAATCAAAACTACTGAGGAGGCTAGAGGGCTGCAATGTGGTTTGTTTGATGACTGGAGGGTGGATGGCCAGCATACCAATTTGCAGCCCTCTAGCCTCCTCCTCCTCCTCCTCAGTAGCTTTTAAGGCCTTACGGCGGACAGACAAATAGCCGTCACAATAGTTTTCTTTTACAGAAAACTAAAGAAATAGATATAGGTACAAACTCAATCTTTCTTGACCCAGGCCAAAGTTTAAGATGCCTTTTGTGAGGCGTTTAGAAAATTGAGTAAGGCTGCTTGTCATTCTCCACTTAGCCAGTTATTTAGAGGCGCTGTCACACCACCGATTCCGAGGATTTCTAGCCTTTCGTCCTTCTGCCTTCTGGGTTCGTACGATTTGCTCTATGATATTGCTAAGTAACGCAGATTGTTAGTATGTGAAAAGAAATAGAACAGTTCTACAATTCTTTGTCAATTGACACAAGCTAATTAGGTTGTTACGTTCGTGTTTCCAGTGTGTCTTAAAGAATAATTATTGGGGTGCATGGTTTTGCATATTGCATTTTAGACTTTCTTATTTTCTTATTTTCTTTTTTACATACACACACTATATATATATACGGTTATATATATATATATATATATATATATATATATATATATTTATATATATATATATATATATATATATATATATATATATATATATATATATATATATATATATTATATATATAATCAGAAAGCTACAAACGTCCTTTAATATCCAATTCACTCTACCTCGGAAATAATATATTTTCATATATGTTACCGAAGGGGAATTTTTTTTTTTTTTAAGTTGATAATAAGTCCACCGTCCCGTGGGGTCGAACCAGCGACGGACGAGGAATCAGGACTACAGTGACGCACTAACGAAATCTTGTGGCCGATTTCGTTAGTGCGTCACTGTAGTCCTGATTCCTCGTCCGTCGCTGGTTCGACCCCACGGGACGGTGGACTTATTATCAACTTAAAAAAAAAAAAAAAAATTCCCTTTCGGTAACATATATGAAAATATATTATTTCCGAGGTAGAGTGAATTGGATATTAAAGGACGTTTGTAGCTTTCTGATTGTATATGAATCACGGTGATGTGATAAATAGTCATATATATATATATATATATATATATATATATATATATATATATATATATATATATATATATATATATATATATATATTATATATATGTATGTATGTATGTATGTATGTGTATGTATATGTACATATATATATCCTTATTTTCTTTTTCAGATTCACACACACACACACACACACAAATATATATATATATATATATATATATATATATATATATATATATATATATATATATATATATATATATAGTATGTGTGCTTGAGTGTGTATGTATGTAAGTATGTTTGCAATGTGTGTGTTCAGTCTAGAGTGGTAAGAATTATGATAATAATCATTAGTATCGTTAGTGAAAACAACGCACCTCTGCTATGCTCACAAAAACTTTCATTTCTTTCAACACGTATATTCAGTGAAGCCTGAAACTGTTGGCTCCTGGGTCGACAGAAGTCTGCACCATCTCTGTGCTTGAAAGGACTGGGCAGCGAGCGCCGGTAAATAAAAAAGTTAAGTATACCTTAGTTTTACCGGACCACTGAGCTGATTAACAGCTCTCCTAGGGCTGGCCCGAAGGAATAGACTTATTTTACGTGGCTAAGAACCAATTGGTTACTTAGCAACGGGACCTACGACTTATTGTGGAATCCGAACCACATTATAGCGAGAAATGAATTTCTATTACCAGAAAAAAAATTCCTCTAACTCCTCATCAGCCGGCCGCGGGAATTGAACTCCGGCCCATCGAATGACAGTCTAAAGCTCAACCGGTTCGGCCAACAAAGGGCTGCCAGTAACTAGGAAAATCATAGCTATGCTCAAGGTCCTTTAAATATATTTCAAGGACCTTGGGTAGCTATGGCGCATTGTAAGTGAGAGTAATTAAATGGGAGTTTTATGACTTGGCTTTGTATGGACATTGGGTAGCACTTCAGTCCCAAATTTTGGTGCCCAAAGACCGGTAACCTCCCTTCAACTAGAAAACTTTATTTTCTGGATTGCAATGGTTTGACCTCACTGGAATCGGGGTCACTGCTCTAGGGTCAAGGCTAAATCCTCCTTGATTTTCATTTAATGTAGATAGTAAGATTTTTTGCTGTAATAATCTTACTATATAAAACGCTGTGAGAAAAATTCTACTGGTGTAGACTTACTGTCGATAAGCCCAGGGCTTGCCGCTCACCACTGGCTCCTGTAGGGTAGTGCCGTCAGTACATCTCATGTGGTGCACTGTAGGCATTACTCAAGGTTCTTTGCAGCGTCCCCTCGGCCTCTAGCTGCGACCCCTTTCGTTCATTTTACAGTACCTCCGTTCATATTCTCTTTCCTCCATCTTACTCTCCACCCTCTGCTAACATTCATAGTGCAACTGCGAGGCAATTCTTCCTGTTGCACTTTTCAAACTATTTACTCTCAGTTTCCGTTTCAGCGCAGAATGACCTCATAGGTCCCAGTGCTTGGCCTTTGGCGTAAATTCTCTATGCTATTCTATTGTGTTCTCACCACTGGCCCATATTTAACAAGGCAGAATAAAAGGCGCCTTGTACTGAGCGTCTTGACGTCAGAATGAGTCATCTCGACCCTTTCTTCAATTTCCGTCATTTGAGAGGGTCTTGACCTTTTGGCCTTCTTTTGCTTTTGCTTTTGCTTTTATTAATTATTATTTTAGTTTGTCTTCTTGATAAGGGAGCTCTTTTCTCTCTGCATTTCCCTTTACCCTCTCTTACGTCTTCCTTATGAACACCTTGGGATTCTTTGGAAGCTTCTTGAATTTCAGGCCAGTGGCCCCTGTGGTGGGCTTGTTCATTATGAATATATAGGCTTCATCTTCTTAATAATAATAATAATAATAATAATAATAATAATAATAATAATAATAATAATATTCTTTGGAGGCTTGAAATTCAAGTCAGTGGACCTTGTGGGCTTGTTCTATATGAATAGGTTTCATCTTCTGAATAATAATAATAATAATAATAATAATAATAATAATAATAATAATAATAATAATAATAATAATAATAATAATATTCTTTGGAAGCTTGAATTTCAAGTCAGTGGGCCTTGTTGGCTTGTTCCATATGAATAGGGTTCATCTTCTGAATAAAAATAATAATGATAATAATAATAATAACTGAGTAGTCAAGACCCATGTTTTAATATTTATCTCCTTTTTTCTCTGTAATGTTTCTAATTATCATTCTTTGTAGTTTTTTAGTACCCCGTTGAGTTGGCCTTCCTAGTAACAAAAATCTATCTGACATCAAATAAATAAAAAAAAAATTGGCGTTTTGACAGATATGGCCTTTTTGCGAACTGGATAAAAATGTAAATAAATAAAAAGAAATGCGAAGATAAAATTGTCTCATGACAAGTGACTTTTGGCGAACTGTCCGAAAAGTCAGTTGAATAAGTAATAAAATTCTGCCGTATGACAGCTGCTGCTTTTTGCCAAATGTTGAGTAACAAGGAGAACTCAGACTTGCTTAATGGCAGTTGTTGTTCTAGGATTACTATTGAATACGCCGTAGGGGGTAGCGCCGTCAGTGTACCTCATGCGGTGCACTGTAGGCATTACTTTCAAGTTCTTTGCTACTTGCCTTCTTAGGCCCCTAGCTGCTGCACCCCTTTTCGTTCCTTTTTACTGTACCTCCTTTCATATTCTCTTTCTTCCATCTTCCTTTCCAGCCTCTCCTACCTATTGATTGATAGTGCTTCAACTGCTTTGAGGTTTTCCTCCTGTTACTTAACCTTTCAAACCTTTTACCGTCAGTTTCCGTTTCAGCTCTGAATGACCTCAGAGGTCCGAGTGCTTGGCCTTTGACCTAAATTCTGTATTCAGTTCATTATTTCTATCGAATAACAAATTTAAATAGAGAGTATTGCGAAACATACGCTATTGGTGTTGGCTCAGTGCCAATAGCGCTATTGGCACCCCTTTCATTCATTCATTTCTCTCGGTGAGGCTTCGATGTTGAGGGATAGTACGGGAACATGTGCTCTTCAACCCTGGATTGTTACAGAGCGATTGTGCAGTTCTCCGTATTTTGTTCTCGAACAGCTGATCTGAGTACCGTTTTAGTTTCCTCTAAAAGAAAACTATTGTGCCGGCTTTGTCTGTCAGTCCGCACTTTATTCTGTCCGTACTTTTTCTGCCCGTCCTCAGATCTTAAAAACGACTGAGGCTAGAGGGCTGGAAATTGGTTTGTTGATCATCCACCCTTCAATCATCAGACATACCAAATTGCAGCCCTCTAGCCTCAGTAGTTTTGATTTTATTTAAGGTCAAACTTAGCCATAATCGTGCTTCTGTCAACGAAATAGGATAGGCCACCAACCTGGCCGTGGTTAAAGTTTCATGGGCAGCGGCTCATACAGCATTATACCGAGACCACCGAAAGATAGATCTATTTTCGGCAGCCTCGATTATACGCTGCAGCGGCTGTGCAGAAAAGTCGATTGCCCCGAAGAAACTCCGGCGCATTTTTTACTTGTTTTCATTCGTCCTTAAATTGTCCTTCCTCTGTAATTTGGATCATGGGCCATAGAGTCAGTCGTAACGAAGCCTTGTTACTTGGCATCCAATTTCTGGCGGAGGGATTAGCGTGTTGGACATGCAGTGCCTTCCATTCGCCCTCTCGCAAATCAAACAATGTTACCGCTCCCGAAACGATGTTGAAAGCCTCGGCCCAGGGGGGATTGCAGCTAAGGACCGAAAATCAATATTGGAATATTTTGTTGGGTTCTCTTCGGATGTGCGTCCGGAACTAACGAGCGGATTGTGCTTGTTACAGCTTCTCTCGACTTGGGTCGTCCGTGTTTGCTGCAGACCGATATTTTATGCGTTCTTGTTCACAGTGTAATATTTGTTCAGGTGTTCAGTCACTATATTCTGTCTAGGATATCTTAGGGAACACTGAGCAATGCTAGGTTTGGGAAAAGATTGTAATGTCAGCAGTCCTGTTTAGTTTTCTGTCAAAGAAGACTATTGGGATGGCTATTTGTCTGTCCGTCCGTCCGCGCTTTTTCTGTCCGCCCTCAGATCTTGAAAACTACTGAGGAGGCTAGAGGGCTGCAAATTGGTATGCTGATCACCCACCCTCCAATCACCAAACATCCCAACTGCAGCCCTCTAGCCTCAGTAGTTTTTATTTTATTTAAGGTTAAATTTAGCCATGATCGTGCGTCTGGCACCGCTATAGGTGCCAGCAACACAGGCCACCCCGGGGCAGTAGCTGAAAGTTTCATGGGGGCGATTGAGAGTTTCATATAGTTAAACACTGTACAGAAAACTCGATTGCGCCGAACTCAACTTTTCGGCCTTTTCTGCAAGCCACGCATGCGCCTACCTTTTATTGGAAACTTAACTTAATTTTACGTATTTTTTTTTTTACTAGGTTTAATATTAAAGACTTAAATTGAATATATACTTCGAGCTTGACCATTGAAGAACGTGGTGTTTCTTTCTCAGAATCATCTCTGTTGTCAGATAGGGATATTCATGAAATTGGAAACCTCTGCGATTCCTTACTCTCTGTAGTGTAGTCGGAAGAGGTGACCTGAATTTGTTGACTAACACCTCAGAAAGGTAGAAGAATTTCAGTCCATTCAGGATAATTCGATTCAAGAGGAAAGTAACTTGTCCTAGCGGAAAGTGCAGCCAACACGATGAACTCTTAGTTTATTAAACCAAGCTTGTTTGTTGAGCAGCTGTGAGCATTTGCATCTAATAGACATAATTGAAGTGTCACGATTCTCCTTCTTTTAATGACTTGTATTTTTATGTGTGTGTGTGTGTGTGTGTGTGTGTGTATGGGTTTAGTGATACATCTTTATTGTGATACATTCATTTTTTTTTAACTGTTTTGTGGATACTTGCTTTTCAAGTTAATAGCCTTTTGGATAATTATAATAATAAAATATGCTGAGGTTCAATAAAGTTGTCGAAGAAGATTCCGCATGCTCTCTCTCTCTCTCTCTCTCTCTCTCTCTCTCTCTCTCTCTCTCTCTCTCTCTCTCTCTCTCTCATAGCCTTTTGAATATTTATATAATAATAATATGCTGAGGTTCAAGAAAGTTGTCGAGGAAGATTCCATACTCTCTCTCTCTCTCTCTCTCTCTCTCTCTCTCTCTCTCTCTCTCTCTCTCTCTCTCTCTCATAGCCTTTTTAATAATTATAATTACAATATGCTGAGGTTCAATAAAGTTGTCGAAGAAGATTCCGTATGCTCTCTCTCTCTTTCTCTCTTTCTCTCTCTCTCTCATAGCCTTTTGAATAATTATAATTACAATATGCTGAGGTTCAATAAAGTTGTCGAAGAAGATTCAGTATGCTCTCTCTCTCTCTCTCTCTCTCTCTCTCTCTCTCTCTCTGCGTACACATATGGCTTCAGGCAAGGTGAGCGAAGTTTATAGGATACTTGGGCAATATTTTCCTCTTTTTCTTTCGTGGCTGCGGGAGAGTTCTTTGCACAGCGCCTAAAGGCTCGTCCTTGTATTTCAGGGCTAAATTGAAAAAGAAATGAGGAAATGTTACTTAAAGGGGGTTCGGGTTTCAGTCTGCTTTCTCTTTGTGAATCACATTGAAAAATGTAGATCGAGTGAATTCTTCTCTACTTTGCAAATGGTCGAGTTGCAAATACCTTTATTCCACTTCTTGTTCTGAAGTTACTGTAAAAGTTAACAGAAAAGATTTTTATTTAGTTGTCTCAAGTCATGGCGTATTGTTAAAATAGATCTTATTGTAGGTAAGAACTTGAAGTAACAAGTTAGAAATGAGCCGAGGTTTCTTCGGCTCAGTCGAGTTATCTGTACAGCGTATAATCAAGGCCACCGAAAATAGATCTGTCTTTCGGTGGTCTCGGTATAATGCTGTATGAGCCGCTGGCCATGAATCTTTAACCACGGCCTGGTGGTGGCCTGTCTTGTACCTTTGTCAGATGCACGATTATGGCTAACTTTAACCTTAAATGAAAAAAAAAAACTACTGAGGCTAAAGGGCTGCAATTTGGTATGTTTGATGATTGGAGGGTGGATGATCAACATATTTGCAGCCTTCTAGCCTCAGTAGTTTTTAAGATCTGACGGCGGACAGAAAAAGTGCGGACGGGCAGATAAATAACCATCTATTCAATAGTTGTATTTTACAGAAAACTAATAGATAAGAACTTCTAGAAATCACAGAGGAGAACTTCGCTTAATTGAGATGATGAAATTCCAGAAGTGAAAATTAGGGAATACTGTTTTCATTCTGTCTAGAAGTATAGTTCGTCTCTGGCGTCGTCCTCAGGAAGAAACCGCTCTCTCTCTCTCTCTCTCTCTCTCTCTCTCTCTCTCTCTCTCTCTCTCTCTCTCTCTCTCGTCGGAAGAAGAAGAAGAAAGTCGTGAGGAAAACTGAGAGATAAAAGTGAGAGAAAGAGTTTTTCTCAAGTAGAGGCGTGTGGAGATATTGCCATGAGCCTCTGCCGTTTCCACTTTGAAAAACAAAGGATTGATGGCAGTTGATCAATTGAGACGCTAGATGCGAAACTAATTCTGGAAAAGGAGAGAGAGAGAGAGAGAGAGATGGAAAAAAAAGTTTTGGAAGATGAGAGGAAGAAGAAAGGAATATTCATTGGAGTCGAAAAGATGATAGCGAGAGAGTGAGGCTTTGGAGGACGAGAGAGAGAGAGAGAGAGAGAGAGAGAGAGAGAGAGAGAGAGAGAGAGAGAGAGAGAGAGAGAGAGACGAATATTCACTGGGTGAAGGAGAAGAAGAAAGAGGGGGAATGGAAAAGTGAGGAGGCAATTGTCGGGAATAAATCTTCGTGTGTCGTTGAAGAGGAAAAATGACATGAAGTTGGAATACAGATCGGGGCCGAATTATTTGAAATGGCTGGAGGAGGAGGAGGAGGAGGAGGAGGAGGAGGAGGAGGAGGAGGAGGAGGAGGGGCCAGGTTGCAGAGAAGAATGACTGCAGATTGAGCTAATGGAGCAATTGTAGAGGTTGTGTCAGGGTGAATATTGAGAGCATGGAAATTGCTGCCTGCGCCTCTTCGATGCTTTTTCTTCTGGGCTTGATTAATTGAAAGTGGGCCGTTCTCTCAGGTGCTTTCATTTCTGTTGGTGAGAGTCTCCCTCTCTCTCTCCCTCTCTCTCTAAGGAGAAAGGACTTATATACGTTTCCCTTCGTCCCCGCAGGGGGGGTAGCGCCGCCAGTGCACATCACGCGGTGCACCGTATAGGCGTTATTTAAGGTTCTCTGCTGCGCGCCTTCCTTAGGCTCCTAGCTGCAACCCCTTTTGTTCCTTTTACTCTACCTCCTTTCATATTCTCTTTCTTCCATCTTACTTTCCTCAACCTTCTCCTGACAATTGATTGATAGTGCAACTGCTTTGAGGTTTTCCTCCTGTTACACCTTCAAAACCTTTTTACTGTCAATTTCCGTTTCAGCGCTGAATGACCTCATAGGTCCCAGTGCTTGGCCTTTGGCCTAAATCCTGTATCCAGTTCAATTGAATTCAGTTCCCTTCGTTGGAAAGTCGTGAGTGAAGTGAAGTGAAAGTGGAATTGCCAGCTGTCGTGTCAGGAGAAAGAGGGTTGAGGAAAGTCAGGTGGAAGAAAGCGAACATGAAAGGAGGCACAGTAAAAGAAATGAATGGGGCTACAGCAGCTATCTAGGGGCCTAAGGAAGGCGCGCAGCAGAGATTCATCTTTAAAGAGATTATTTTGTTTCACCATCATCATCATTATTATTATTATTATTATTATTATTATTATTATTATTATTATTATTATTATTATTATTACTACAATGTAAGTGTGTGACCGACGTCATCATGGCGTCGAAGAACCTGACTTCTTCTTCTTCTTCTCCCTCTTCTTAACTCTCCATAAGTACGATCTTCCTATCTATCTATCATTCGTCTCTCTCTCTCTCTCTCTGTCTCTCTCTCTCATTATTATGCCATTATCATTAGCCCTGATCTAAAGGCTGTCGGGATATTGACATTGTAAATTTTTGATTGCTTTAATTGAAGTTTCTAAAAGAATCAAGAAAATACCTGCTGGTTCAATCGACTCCACCGTCCGGACAACGATGTAGATGATTGCCAAGTCTCTTCAATAGGCCTAGGGTGTAGGGTGGTCTAGAAACTCTTTTTATTTTTTTTTTTTTACTTTTTATTGAAAGGATTAAGCTTCACATAAGCATCGACTGACAATGTACATACCTTGCTCGAGTTGCTGGCTACTCAAAAACAGTAATTAATCAATGTGCTCTCTTGTGGAAACTTTATCTGTTCTGTCTTTGTAACCAGATACTCAGATCGAGGGAGATGAGCCCGTCTGGAAAACTATCTATATATATGGTCGTTGCTGAGAAGAATGTTCTGGAAGTGTTTGCGTCGACGTCGTGGAGATGATATTAACTGCCATGATTTGTACATTTCTCCTCTCTTGTTTTCATCATCAATCATTAGCTTTATTACTCTGCCTATCTTGTTTTCAATACATCCTCTCTCTCTCTCTCTCTCTCTCTCTCTCTCTCTCTCTCTCTCTCTCTCTCTCTTGTCTTTGTTTCATTATTATGGGCCTTGGAGAGGAAACCTTCACAGAGCAGTTAGTGAACTCGAGAAGCCAGGCTGTTTTTGTGACCCCTTTCGTGATATTGGAGCGACTTTGTACTGGTCTCTAGACTCTCCTGTTTGGGAATAGAAGGTCCTATAAGATACTGCGTTTCATATATATATATATATATATATATATATATATATATATATATATATATATATATATATATATATATATGTGTGTGTGTGTGTGTGTGTGTGTGTGTGTGTGTGTTACAGTCAACATGCGTAATCAGTCATTACGCGTAATGACTGAAATTTCAGTCATCACGCGTAATGCACTTAGGGACATTTGATCCCCCCAGGAGCTAGTACTAAACACGGCGAAATACATTTGACCCCCAGGGACTAGTACTAAACCCGGCGAAACAGTGTAGGTGACTCACTGTTTCGCCGTGTTTAGTACTGGCTCCTGGGGGGATCAAATGTCCCCTAAGTGCATTACGCGTGATGACTGAAATTTCAGTCATTACGCATAATGACTGATTACGCATGTTGACTGTAACATATATATATATATATATATATATATATATATATATATATATATATATATATATATATATATATATATATATATACACACCCACACACATAAGGAATGAGAAATTATATGAATTTTGTGCTTATCTTTGAAGCCTTATTCATTGCCATTTTAGGTATCTAATTATTCATATTCATTGGTAGTGAGGAGCCTTTCAAGTTCTCCGAATGTTTATTGAAGCAATAGTTTGCTTATTGAAGTTTCGAGCTGTGGGGGGTCTCCATTTTGACAGCTGGGGGGAGGAGGTGGAGGAGGAAGTCCACAGGTGGTTGCCGAGGTGATGCCATTTACATAATTATATATACTATATTTCTGTGATTTTCCTAATACATTCAAAGCATGTGAAGTTCGTGAGTGTGTTCCGTTACATAACAAGCGATCATCCTTAATAAAAAGAGGAATATGAAATAGTATAAGTGAAAATACGATTTTCATTCCATTAACTCAGCGAGACGTCGCGTCGGTCTATCCTGTGAAACTCTCAGAGAGAGAGACCCACTCCACCTTCTACCCGCACGGCCCCGACCTACCGACCTGCTGAGCAGAAAGTACCATCCCCTCCCCGCCCGCCCTGCAACTGCTCCCGAGTCGCCTACGCACACACATACACACGCGCAGACCCTCCTCTCACCAGGCTTGAACTATCGGCCATTTAAAACCGCGTCCTTTAGCTCAATCAACATTTTTTATCCCAATCCGAGCTATAGCATGTGGTATTAGGCCTAACCCGTTCGACATTTTATTGCAAGTGCCGTTTGGTGATATCATAATTTACTTAGAGAGAGAGAGAGAGAGAGATTTATAGATATTTTGACCTCTGAATTGCTGTTTTATAATGACGTAAACAAAAGCCCTTTTGGCCGCATCAGTTGATGACCTTGTGAGGCACCATGGGAATTCACTCGTGTCTCTTTCCTAAAAATATTTCCTCAGTTGATGTTGTTCCTCACTGGATTTCCTCACTCAGTTCTTTCTCCTTCCGCTGTTCTTGGCCTTCAACAGGCTTCCTACTGCTTCAGACCTCTCTCTCTCTCTCTCTCTCTCTCTCTCTCTCTTTATGATATATATATATATATATATATATATATATATATATATATATATATATATATATATATATATATATATATATATATATATATATATATATATATATAATCTGTTAATGACAACCTCAGTAGTTGTAACGCAAGATTACAGAGCCTATCAGTCTATCAGTTATAGTCCATTTCCCACAGAGGATTACTTGGTATGCCCTCTCTCTCTCTCTCTCTCTCTCTCTCTCTCTCTCTCTCTCTCTCTCTCTCTCTCTCTCTCTCTCTCTCTCTCTCTCTCTCTCTCTTCCCAAATGTACGTACGTACATACAGATTCTTTAGGTATCTGAAGAAGTGGACAATATGAAGAAGTTAATGGGAACTTCAGTGCAGACCCAATTAGTCTTCAAAGATTATTTTATCAGTTCTTTAGGAATTTTGACTTTTTTTAAACAAATCGTAAGAGAAATAACGTAGGGGATGTGGATATTAGTTAGTCTAATTTTTTTTTTGGGGGGGAGCTTTTCTATTTCTGGGAAATTCCCCTCGAAGTTTTCATTTGTTGGTTATTGGTATTATTATTCTCTCTCTCTCTCTCTCTCTCTCTCTCTCTCTCTCTCTCTCTCTCTCTCTCTCTCTCTCTCATTATTTGTCAACAGCATGTCCCTAATAAAGGCATCATTTTATGTGAAATATCCACTGATAATTTCACCCTGTACGAGACTTTAATCTCGGGAATATTATAGGTATCACAAGATTCATACAAACGAGTCAACTCAATTCATATTTCACAGCAAATCGCCAAATGACACTTGGGGAGTAGAGTAGAGGGCGCTTCGTGAGCGCCGTCTCTTTGCCATTTATTATGGCGTCGGCTGCAGAGAATAATAATGATGATGATGATGATCATTGCAACAGCTTTGAAGAATCAGTGATTGATGATCAATGCAGGAATTCCGTCATTCCTTCCCTCTCCTCTTCTCTTCTCTTCTCTGACGAAGGAGGAAATGGTCAACATTTTTCTCTCCAATTCCACTGACTGAAAGGCTACGCTTTTTTAAAGGGTGGGGTGGGGTGTTGGGTTAAGGTGAATGTGTTGTGGGGTGAGGTGAGGTCAGGTGGGGCGTTGTGGGGTGAGTTGAGGTCAGGTGGGGCGTTGTGGGGTGAGGTCAGGTGGGGTGAGGTTATGTGTTGTAAGGAGAGGTGATGTGTTGTTGGGAGAGATGGGGTGAGGTTGGGAAGGTGATGTGTTGTTGGGAGAAGTGGAATGTTGTGGTGTGAGGTGATGTGTCATGGGTGCTGTGAGGTGTCATGGGGTGAGGTGATGTGTTGTAGGGTGAGGTGATGTGTCATGGGTGCTGTGAGGTGTCATGGTGTGAGGTGACGTGTTGTAGGGTGAGGTGATGTGTCATGGGTGCTGTGAGGTGTCATGGGGTGAGGTGATGTGTTGTAGGGTGAGGTGATGTGTCATGGGTGCTGTGAGGTGTCATGGGGTGAGGTGATGTGTTGTAGGGTGAGGTGATGTGTCATGGGTGCTGTGAGGTGTCATGGGGTGAGGTGATGTGTTGTTGGGTGAGGTGATGTGTCATGGGTGCTGTGAGGTGTCATGGGGTGAGGTGAGGTGTCATGGGGTGAGGTGATGTGTTGTGGGGTGAGGTGAGGTGGAGAAAATCTTTCGACGTCAGAACGCTGTGAAAAAAGAACTCTCTCTCTCTCTCTCTCTGTCCATTATGATGAAGACCCGAAGTCGAATGGAAGCTTCATTCACGAAATGTCTTTTTGCTTCACACCCTTTCACTCGTTTTCATTTAGGATGAGATCGTAATAAGAGATCACTTTCTCTCTCTCTCTCTCTCTCTCTCTCTCTCTCTCTCTCTCTCTCTCTCTCTCTCTCTCTCTCTCTCTCTCTCTCTCTCTCTGGCGTCACCTTTTTTTGTTCCTATCAAAGTCGATATTGATCAGTAGCAAAATACACCAAAGAAATGCATGCACTTGTGCGTTGCTTTCCACTTCAATGGAATTGTGCATTGATTTCCACTTCAATGCAATTATGCATTGATTACCACTTCACTGCACTTGTGCATTGATTTCCACTTCAATGCACTTGTGCAATGATATCCCCTTCAAGGTACTTGTGCATTGATTTCCACTTCAATGTGCTTGTGCATTGATTTCAACTGCAATGCACATGTGCATTAATTTCCCCTTCAAAGTACTTGTGCATTGATTTCCACTTCAGTGCAATTGAGCATTGATTTCCACATTAATGCATTTGTGCATTGATTACCACTTTACTGCGCTTGTGCATTGATTTCCACTTCAATGCAATTATGTTGATTTCCATTTCAATGCAGTTGTGCATTGATTACCACTTTACTATACGTGTGCACTGATTTACACTTCAGTCCACTTGTGGATGGATTTCCACTTCAATGTACTTTTGCATTGATATCCACTTCAATGCAATTGTGCATTGACTTCCACTTCAATGCATTTCTGCACTGATTTCCATTTCAATGCACTTTTGCATTGATTTTCACTCCAGTGCACTTGTGCAATGATTACCACTTCCATGTACTTGTGCATTGAATTTAACTTCAATGCACTTGTATATTAATATTCACCTTCAATGCACTTGTATATTAATATTCACCTTCAATGCACTTGTATATTAATATTCACCTTCAATGCACTTGTATATTAATATTCACTTTAATGCACTCGTGCATTGATTTCCAGTTTAATGCACTTATGCATTGATTTCCACTTCAATGTACTTGTGCATTGATTGCCACGTCAATGCACTTGTGCACTGATTACCCCTTAATGCACTTGTGCACTGATTACCACATCAATGCACTTGTGCATTTGTTGTGGTGTAGAATAGATAGGGAAATTAGAAAGAAAAGAGAGAGAGAGAGAGAGAGACGAGAGAGAGAGAGAGAGAGAGAGAGATAGAAAGGGAAAAAGTTAGGAGAAAGTTAGGAGAGAGAAATAAGAATAAAGAGAGAGGCAAAGAACACAGTGATAATGCCCAAATGCTGTTGTGTCGTATTATCAATACGCAAAAAAGATGTTTACATGAACCATTGCAGTATATCGTGTTTGAAGGCATAAAAACAGTCGTAAAAGTGGGAAATAATGGCCTCGCGTTTGAAGCTAATCAAAACATGAGTCAGCAAAATCTAAATGCTTACAACAGCTGATTCTATAACCCCGCCTTCTCCGGAAGGTGTTTTCGTGGAAGTTCCAGTAATTTGGGGGTTGGCCCAAGTGATATACTTCTTCAACCTCCAATCAATTATGTGTGGGGAGGGGTCTTTCACACACCCTCCTAAGATCACCTCCTATCAAGTCCTCTAAGGAGAGATTTAAATCACACCCACTACAGTCCTTCCAATCAGCTACTTGAAGGGGAGGCCTTGCTGATTAATCCTTCCAATAAGGCTAGAAGGAGGTGGAGATTTCAGATAGCATGTTTTTCTGAGGGTTCGACGAGTTAGAGAGCTACGAGGAGACTAGAGTTAGAACTGTGTCCTTCAAGGGAGAGTACTTCTCCCAATCGCTTCCGTTGTTCCCCATATAGGACTGATTCAAAAGTGATTCGTTTCTATCATTGTAACTTGTTAATTTTGTACTGATCTTTATAATACTAAGTACTAATTAAAGTGAAGAAATTACCGATCTCGTCTCTATACGCCTTTCTGAGAGATATCAATACTTAAAAGAAATAAATATACAAAGAGAGCACATCAATCCGCGAAGCGATCTGAAGGACACCTCGAAAGAAACCAAGGTAAGAAGAGAAAGACTAAAATCTACGCAAACATATAACAAAGAACATACAAAAAGGAACAATAAATAAAAAACATTACACATTGATTACCACATCAATGCACTTGTGCATTTGATTACCACATCAATGCACTTATGCATTTATTTCCATTTCAATGCACTTCTGCATTGCTTTCCAATTCAATGCCCTTGTGCATTGATTTCCACTTCAATGCACTTGTGCACTGTTCACAATTCATTGTACTTTTGCACTGATTGCCACATCAGTACACTTGTGCATTGATTACCCCTTAATGAATATATAACTTATATATGAAGGAGATTTGTTCAAGTAAAATGCACGAGATGGGTCTTATGAAAGCATTATCAAAGTGATTCTCATTCTTTATTATTATTATTATTATTATTATATATTATTATTATTATTATTATTATTATTATTATTATTATTATTATTGAGAAGATGAAGAACCCTTTTTATATGGAAGAAGAAGCCCACCACAGAAGGGGCCACTGACTTGAAATTCCAGAAGAAGCAGCTTTCCAAGAAGCATATAATTGAGGTGTTCATTTGAAAGGAGTAACAGAAGGTACTGGGAAACACAGAAAGAACAGACCACTTATTCAAAAAGGAAAACATAATAAATGAACAAATGACTAAATAGGAAAAATCTAAGTAAAATATTAGAATGCAAGGAGGGAAGGAGAAGAGTATTAGGGTACTAAAGCATTGCATCTCCGCTTGAAACACCTGAATGAATAATGAATGAATGCTCTCATTAGATGTGTGATTAATAACGTTGCTTGGCCTGATAGATTTGCTTGCTAGTTTGCTTTGCTTTGATTGCTTGATAGTTTTGCTTGCTTGGCTTGGTAGATTTGCTTGCTTGTTATACTGCTTGCTTGCTTGATAGATTTGCTTGCTTGCTTGTTAGACTGCTTGCTTGCTTGTTAGACTGTTTGTTTGACTGCTCGCTAGATCCCTTTCTTGCTTGCTTGGCTCGATAGATTTGCTTGTTTGCTTGCTATATTGACTGCTTGCTCGCCAGATTACTTCTTAGATTGCTTGCTTGCTTCTTTGCTTACTTGCTGTGTTTGCTTTGCTGGCTATGCTTGCTTTGCTTGTTTGCTTGCTTTCTTTGCATACTTACTTTGGTTTGCTTGCTTGTGTTACTAGCTTCCTTGTTTAGCTTGCTTGCTTTGCTTTTTCAGCTTGCTTGCATGCTTGCTTCGCTTGCTTGTTTTACTTGCCTGCCTCCTTTGCTTGCTTTACTTGCTTGTTTGATTGATTGCTTGCTTGCTTACTTGCTTGTTTGCTTGCTTTGCTTGTCTGCTTTATTTGCTTTCACACTTGCTTGCTTGCTTTGCTTGCCTGCTTTATTTGCTTTCACACTTGCTTGCTTGCTTTGCTTGCTTGTTTGTTTTGCTTTCTTGCTTGCTTACTTTGCTTGCTTGTTTGTTTTGCTTTCTTGCTTGCTTGCCTTGCTTGCTTTGCTTCCTTGCTAGCTTTGCTTGCTTGCTTTGCTTCCTTGCTACCTTTGCTTGCTTTGCTTCCTTGCTAGCTTTGCTTGCTTGCTTTGCTTGCTAGCTTTGCTTGCTTTGCATACTCGCTTGCTTTGCTTGTTTGCTTTGCTTTCTTGCTTGCTTACTTGATTTTTTTACTTGCTTGTATGCTTGTTTTGCCTACTTTTCTTCCTTGCTAGCTTTGCCTTCTTGCTTGCTTGCTTGGCTAGCTTTGCTTGCTTACTTTGCAGCTAAAACCAACCACATGACTCAGCCAAAAGGACGAGTGTTAAAAATCTAGATATTAAGAAGAAGAAGAAGAAGAAGAAGAAGAAGAAGAAGAAGAAGAAGAAGAAGAAGAAGAAGAAGAAGAAGAAGAAGAGAGTTGGAACCATCCTGTTCTGTGGCTGACAACAGCATGGGAGTCGATTGGCGCTTGTAGCTTCCTTTCGGTTACATTTCGGGTTCCTTATATACTCATCAGTCACGGGAGAACGCGGCGGAAGTTTGTGTGGACACAGAGTCTTTATTAGTTAGATTGAAAAGGTGATCCTTCGTTTGTCCTCTGAAATGTTGGCTGGAAATATACTTGAAACGTGCACCAACTCCTTTTTGTCCTCCTCTTTACACTACGTACCCGACTTTCTAAAAGCCAACACAATCCCGATTACGTATGTATACACACACACATAATGTATATATATATATAAAACACGAAATCCGAATATGTGTGACGTTGTAGATCCCGAATGAATTTCGCAATAAATAAATAAAAGCTCAAACTTTGAATTCCCTTCCAGTGTTCCCCAGGGAACATTATTTCACCTCAAGACATTTCTCTCATGATCTCGTTTCTGTTCGTTGCAGTGATGACATCCGAGTTGTCATAAAACGTTTCGCCTTAGAATTTCTGTCCGACTGTCAATCAGAAATCGATTACAAAGAGCCAAAAGAATTTAAAACCATAGAGAAGCATCAGCAAGTACAAAGCGAATCATTAGTATTCCTTCATCCTCATAACAGTGAGGAATTCCTCATTAATCCTCACAGCAGAGAAATGACGATGCAGAGACCAACGTTATGAGGAAGCAACTATTCATAACACGAATTCATCAGCAGGAAATTCTTGTAATGAAGCAAAGGCTGTGAGGGAATAATAATAATAAAAAAAAATAATAATAATAATAATAATAATTTTCGATATTATGCAACAAATGAACTACAGGGAATTGGAATATAGGATTTAGACCAAAGGCCAAGCACTGGGACCTATGAGGTTATCAAGAGCCGAAAAAGAAATTGAGAGTAAAAAGGTCTGAAAGGTGAAACAGGAGGAAGACCTTTTCCACTTGCACTATGAATCAATTGTCAGAATATGAACGGAGGCGCGGTAAAAGGAATGAAAGGGGTTGCAGCACCTAGGGGCTTAAAGAAGGGACGATGCAAAGAACCTTAAGTAATGCCTACAGTGCACTGCGTGGAGGTGCAATGTGGACATTACCCCTTTGCGGAGAGACGCAGACCTTCTTATTGAAGTGCAATTTCTTATGAGAAAAAACTGTCTGTTGTCTAGAATGGGCCTAAAATGGCTCATTTCAGTGATTTTATTATGGCTCTTGAACGATAGGCCTACTACGTAGAGTACTGATATTTCCTTCTTATTCTCGACAAGTTCGCGAGAGGCAGACCCTTACCTATCTTTTGTTATCATGCTAGGAGGCAGTAGTCGGGAAACAAAGGCATCAGTGATGACACTGAAATCGCTTTATTAAATAAAAAGAAAAGTCTGGGGCAACCTTTCTGGAAATATCTCTTGTGGTTTCACCTAACTTTATTTTAATGATCGTTATGTCTGCAGTGCTGTATAAATACTTAAGTCGACATGTCGCTGAAAATGATTGCTCAATTTTAAAACTTTTTAAGTTACTGATACATTATTGTCTGAATATTAATATCAGGCTTTTAATGAAAAATGATATAGAACAACATATTGCGGGATATCGTTACCCATCATTCAAATACTAATGCACCAAAATAGCATGGTGGAAACGATAGTTTTTCTCAAAGCCACACGATAGTTATTAAGAGAGGCAGGTACTCAAGTCACTCTGTTTAAGCTGCGTAGTCAGTCGTTTGCCAACGAGACAGAGCCGTTAATGTTTATTTAAATTTCACTCCTCGGTTCGTGTGTTCTGGTGGGTGCTTATTATTGAAGTGCTCATCCCACAGATATTTAGTGTCCTTCGTAGGAAGCGTTCAAATAAGAATTCATTTACGAATCCAAATCCCGGTGGTGTCAGGCAAGGGGAGACGGAATCACATGGCGGCAGAAAGTAAGTTTCTATCATTTAAAGGTTTCAAATGATGTTTCTTTAATTCTGCACCATTCTGGATTTCAGTGAGACTAACTGGGTAGTATGTTAAGGTGAAAATAAAATGGCTCGTATAGGAAGGTTTAAAATAAATAAATATAGACGCATATTACCTAATAACTGACGATTAAACAACAAATAGCGTTAATGAATCTTCGGTAAAATTTTCCTTTTAAACCATTACACTATTACGTTTGAAAGAAAATGGTAAGTTCAGGACTATTTAAATTAAATATAGTCGGTTTTTACTGATATAGTCACACAATAAACAATAGGTGTCGGTGGGTGATGAATTCACAGTAAAATTCTACTTGAGATCATCATCAAATTTTGGGCTTGAAAATATAATTTTCCTGTGTTTTCATGAGTGTTTTGAACGTTTCTGACGTTTGTCTATTCATCTGGAATGTCTTATATAATCCCAGCAACACTCCCATAAGCGTCGCGTTCGGTAAAACATAAACAAAAGACGATAAATGTCTCGGTAACATAAATTCGCGGTAGATTTGAGCGTGAGTTTCCTACTGATCATGTTAATTAGGGAGACTTTGGAATGTCGCTCGACGCTCGTCACTGTGATTACTGATTAGCCTGTGAAGCTGGGATCCCCCTAGCCCCCTCCACCCCTTCCCGCCCACCTCCATCCCTCCCTCTCTGTCTCTCCAGCACTAACCTCCCTAAACTCCTCTTTTTAACGGCGTGCATTATTAAGCTCTCAATTTTTTCACTTGAATGTAAAAGCAAGCCACAGAGAGAGAGAGAGAGAGAGAGAGGAAGGAGGCTCCTCTCCCTCTCTCTCTCTCTCTCTCTCTCTCTCCACCATACACCCGCGAACTAAACAATGAAAAAAAGTATAAAAAATCTTTATCTAACAATTGTTTTTTATTATTAGAATTTATTATATATCACTTTCTTAACTTGAAATTTTATTCCTGATAAGTGTAAACCTATTCTGCCCTACGGTTTTGCGCTGTGTTTATTTATCTGATGACAGCACTGCTGCACAGTAGGCCTACACAGTTATATATATATATATATATATATATATATATATATTATATATATATATATATATATATATATATATGTGTGTGTGGTTCTTAACCTTTTTATTACCACGCCCCCCCCCCAAGTAAAAATCCCCCCACCCCCAGATTTAAAGGAAAATAAAAAAAGGTGTTTTTATTCTTTTGGGAATGAATTAGTGAGATATTTGACGCTGTTTCTTAGCGAGTCTAAATATAACGAATATAATGAGAGAATTTTCAACTCTAGTATATATTATGTATATAAGAACCTTCATATAGAGACTCACAATTATAGTACTAAAATTCAATACAGAAGTTTATTTAATAGCTGATTTTAACAGGATAAAGTATATAGAATTTGACTCTCTCTCTCTCTCTGATGCGACTGCTATAAGTATAATAATACGACTGAGGAAATGCATAACGAATTAAATAACCTTTACCAAAGTGTTTTCAAATTTTATGAAGGATAAGTACATAACAGCACTTCTCTTTTATTCAAAAAAGAAAATATCTCATCCAGTGAACATAAAATACATATGAGATACTTAAGTTCCTTTTACTGTACCTCCTGTTACTTAACCTTTCAAACCTTTTCCTGTCAATTTCCGTTTCACCGCTGATTGACCTCTTAGGTCCCAGTGCTTGGCTTTTGGCCTCAATTCTATATTTTTCTCTGGGAGCTTCAATTTCAAGTCAGTGGCCCCTTTTGTGGGGGGCTTCTTGTTCCATAAGAATTGGTTTCATCTTCTGAATAATAATAATAATAATAATAATAATAATAATAATAATAATAATAATAACAATAATAATAATAATAATAATTTTGTCAGGCGCTGCGAAACACATCTGGCAAAAAATTGTTGGGAAAAGTATCATAGATTGGACTCAGATAAGAGATGAATTTTGTGTTTCGCAGCCCTGACAATTATTATTATTATTATTATTATTATTATTAAACAGAAGGTAGCAGGAAATACAGAAAGAGGAGATCGATTATTAGAACACAAAAAAAATTATGAATTTACAGCTATGATTTAATCTATAAACATATATATAATATATATATATATATATATATATATATATATATATATATATATATATATATATATATATATAGTATATATATATATATATATATATATATATATATATTAGATATTTCCTATATGAAACCCCTTTTAAATTTATTTACTTATATTTACAGTTACCTATTAAATTTTATTACGGCGCCAATAACCTAGGTGTTGTAAGGCCGGTTATAGCAGTCGTATATCAGTCCCCCCCCTCTCTCTCTCTCTCTCTCTCTCTCTCTCATAACAACACAGTTTCCTCCTTAGGTCACCCCCCGCGCCATAAGGTCAAAATTACAAATTCCACTCCAGAGAACAAATGAGTATGTCACATTTATATATAAATTTATATATACATATATATACAAAGTGCTTAGTGTAGATTGATATGGTACATAATTTTTAGATGTGTTTTATCACTCAGTTATACATTTATAACAAAAAGGAGAAGAAAGTTCTGTGACAGAGACGCTACGGGTGGGTGGTGTGGTGAGGGACTCTTATCTTTTTTTCTCTCTATTCAGATTTGTACAATGCTTCTACAATCTCTAATTTGACAGAGATACACAATACATGACAATTTCAAGTTTACATTTCTTAGTACAGAGCGTCATCTGAAATATTTCGTTCGTTGTTCGTCTTTACGTTAATATTATTATTATTATTATTATTATTATTATTATTATTATTATTATTATTATTATTATTATTATTATTATTATTATTATATGTTTTATGAATTTCTCTCTCGGTATTTGCATTCGAATATTCACTTGACAGGTTTTCTTAGACATGGAGAAGTCAAGTGCTTTAGACCTACTGTAGTGTAGTGTCCTGTTCCTGGTTTTATTTGTATATATATGTATGTATGTATGTATGTATATATACATATTTATATATATATATTATATATAAATACATACATACATATACATATTCATTACTCTTCATTTTAACGGATGCCTGGTTTCGGAAGCTCTGTCTCACGCTGAACGAAAGCGTCTCTCATTGACGGTGAGCAAATTTACAAGAGAGAGAGAGAGAGAGAGAGAGAGAAAGAGAGAGAGAGAATGGGGGTGGGGGTGGGTTGTATGGATGGTAAACAAAGAGGGAGGGGAAGGAAGATCTTGATGAATTCGGATGTAGAAGAAAAGAGAAGATAGTGAAACCTCCCACCTGACTATACAAACATAGGCCTATTCTCTCTCTCTCTCTCTCTCTCTCTCTCTCTCTCTCTCTCTCTCTCTCTCTCTCTCTCTCTCTCTTTCTCCTTCCCATTACTCTCTCTTTCTCTCCCATCCCTCTCTCTCACTCTCTCTCTGAATCTGTCTGGCTCTCTCTCTCTCTCTCTGTCTCTATCTGTTTCTCTTTTGCCTTTTTCGTTTTCCAGTATGATTTTTCAGGAAGGCCAGCGTCATGATTTCAGAGAGAGAGAGAGAGGAGAGAGAGAGAGAGAGAGAGAGAGAGAGAGAGAGAGAGAGAGAGTTGGCAAGGAAAAGATGGCCTTCCGTTGTGTTACATTTCCTAAAAACTGATGCCTGTGACAGTTTATGGAAGCATTCCGTGACCTTAATATTCTAATAAGTCAGGAACACTGGTATCCTCTCTCTCTCTCTCTCTCTCTCTCTCTCTCTCTCTCTCTCTCTCTCTCTCTCTCATAGTAGCAGCTTCACCATGACAGAAACCGCAGTACTATAATAGGCCTATGATCGTCTCTCATCTTGTTCGTTTCCCAACATGCGATTTAGGAAGACCAAAATTGTGACGTCTGAAAGTCCATAGTACGAGAATGAGATTTAAGACATCTCTCTCTCGCTCTCTCTCTCTCTCTCTCTCTCTCTCTCTCTCTCTCTCTCTCTCTCTCTCTCTCTCCAGTCACAGCATTCACGTTCGAGTTGTTTTATTCCTGCCAATTTGAAATCGCTCAATTTCCACTCCAAAGGAGGCCCTGGATTCTCTCTCTCTCTCATGAAAACGTCGATTCACGCATAGCGTCAGTATCAGAGAATTGTCATCTTTATGTCCACGCACCATAAGGTTGGGAATTGCGAATCTCACTCCAAGCTTTTCACTATGATTCTTGTATTTCTCTCTCTCTCTCTCTCTCTCTCTCTCTCTCTCTCTCTCTCTCTCTCTCTCTCTGTTGTCTACAAGAAAGTGGTTCTCCTACCATATATTTGTGATAAATTCTGAGAATAAATAGGTTTGTCAAATAGGTAAACGGTTTCTTGTCCTTTTTTTTATAAATATAATAACCGAGTGATAAAACCAGTTTGGATATAAAAGTCAGTTTAAACTAAATATAGCTTATTTATATATATCAGCAATTTGAATGTTTACTCTGTGTCCCCCTTATACTACACAGCAGTTGGAATTAGCGGTTCTCTCTCCCTCTCCCTCTCTTTCTCTCCTTCTAAGCCCCTGATAACTCCCTCGGGGGGAGGTTAGAACCCACAGGTCTGCCTCGACGCCACAGATGTCAATAGCTGCCCGGAACAGTCCTCAAATAGGCCTATCATATTCTTCATCAGATTGTGATATATATATATATATATATATATATATATATATATATATATATATATATATATATATATATATATATATATATATATATATATATATATATATATATATGCTTGGTCTCTAATGGTTCACCTCCCCCGTATAAGGGAAGTGCCGTCAGTGCATCTCATGCGGTGCACTGTAGGCATTACTATTAAGGTTCTTTGGAGCGTGCCTTCCTAAGGAGGCCCCTAGCTGCAACCCCTTTCGTTCCTTTTACTGTACCTCCTCTCATATTCTCTTTCTTCCATCTCACTTTCCTCAACCCTCTGCGACTGCTTTGAGGTTCTCCTCCTCCTCCTCCCCCTCCTGTTACTCAACCTTTCGAGCCTTTTGCTGTCAATTTCCGTTTCAGCGCCGAATGACCTCATAGGTCCCAGCGCTTGGCCTCAATTCTAGATTCTGTTCCATTCTGATGGATTCATTTGCAAAGCCTGTCCGGTGAACCAGTCGTTTCATCAGTCTTTATGGTCAGTCTAGCCTTATAGGTCTAGGCTTTTGTCCCGAGATTCTTTCATTCTTGCTCTTTCCACATCCCACCCCACTCCCCCCACGGCAACGACCCTCAACAGTCGACTAACGAGTTTGGTACATGATAAACAAGCGGGTATTTTTTGCTATAGACTGAGGTGGCCTTATGCCAGCACGGCTTCTTGGCCTCTCCCGTACATACCATTTGAGGACATGAACGTCAAAATCCTATTGAAATTAGAAAATAATTTCTACTCTGATCATTAACAATTATGACAAATTTAACGATTTTGACCCTTTGCTCAGGTGTTGTCGTTATTATCTTTATTATTATTATTATTCTCATTATTATTATTATTAATGACGCTATTTCAGTCTGCTTTTTTTCCTGTGAAATCCTTCGATATTTTATTTCGTTACCATCATTGTTTAGAGGTTTACGGAGAGAGAGAGAGAGAGAGAGAGAGAGAGAGAGAGAGAGAGAGAGAGAGAGAGAGAGAGGTCTCGTCTAGTGTCCAGAGGAAGCGGTTAGTGGAAATGCCATGCACGTGACAACTGCCTTCGTACGTAAGACTTCGATCCTGACTTCAACTTGGTTGAAGTAGTGATCCTTGCACTCGTTGCAAGTGCAAGTCACGGAGACTAAAGTCACTTGCACTAAATTGAAGTCCGAACGACGACACTAAACTAAGTGTTGCCTTTTGTCATGGTTTGTAGACTACAGCTGAGGTCGAAGTCAGAGCCTTTTAGGCATTGGGAGCAGGCGAACCGGAGACGTTATGGGAGGCTGATTAGATCTGAATTTTGAATCCTTCTGGTGCCTGCAGACACACCCTACCCCCTCCCTCCCCCCTTCCTTCCTACACCCCCCAAAAACACCTTCCCTACACCTACACTCACGCACACATGTATATACACACATGTACACGCGAAACATTTTCACTTTAGAACTGATACAATAATAAAGAAAAATAAGTTACATTAGAAATATTATAATCTCAATTTTTAATTATTAATGAAGGTTATTATTTTTTGTTATTTGTGGCATCATTCAGTTTCGTCATGACATCAAGGTCAGGTATTCTCTCTCTCTCTCTCTCTCTCTCTCTCTCTCTCTCTCTCTCTCTCCTCTCTCTCTCTCTCTCTCTCTCTTACTGGAGACGAGGTTAAATATATCATCCGAAGATTTTGATTATGCTTCCCTACCCACTCCCCCATATCCATACCCCCAATCCTTCTCCCACACACACGCCCATACCCACACCCATATCCACACGCCACACCCATACCCACACCTCACCCCACACCCATATCCACACCCCACACCCATACCCACACCTCGCCCATATCACACCCCTACACCCATACCCACACCCCACATCATAGCCACACCTTATCCTACACCAATACCCACACCCCCACATCCATATCCACACCCACACCACCCATCCATATCCACACTCCCACATCCATACCCACACCCCCATATCAATATCCACACTCCCAGACCTCACCCCACACCCATACCCACACCTGCACACCTAACCCTCACCCATATCCACACCTCACACCCATCCCCACACCTCACCTCACATCCATATCCACAGCCCACACCCATACCCACACTTCACCCCACACCCATTTCCACACCCCACACCCATACCTACACCCATATTCACACACCACACCCATACCCACACCTCACCCCACACCCATATACATACCCCACACCTGTACCCATACCCCAAACATCCATATCCATACCCCCACACCCATACCCACACCTCACAAACACACACTCATACCCACACCCCACATCCATAGCCACACTCCCACACCCACACCTCACCCCATACCCATAACTGATTCGTTAGACTTCTGCTCCCAAGTTTGACGCTCGCTAGAATGACGCTCGTTAGACTGACGATCGGTATACTGACGCTTGCTAGACTGACGCTGGTCAGACTGGCGCTAATTACTCTGACGCTCGTTAGACTTATGCTCGTTAGACTGACGCTCGCAATACTGACGCTTGCAAGACTGACTCTCATCAGACTGATGCTTGTTAGACTGATACATGCAAAACTGACCTCATTAGACTGACACATGCAAGACTGGCACTCATTAGACTGATGCATGCAAAACTGATGCTCACTGACTCTTGTTAGACAGATGATCATTAGCCTGACACTTGTAAGACTGATGCTCATTAGACTGATGTATGAAAGACTGACACTTGTTAGACTGACACAAGATAGACTAACGCTCGCTGATACTCACTAACGCTCACTCACACTTTTTCTCTCTCCCTCAGTTGCCTTATTATTATTATTATTATTATTATTATTATTATTATTATTATTATTATTAAAAGTGGTTGTAACGACGTCAACGTTATCACGTGAGAAGAAAAAGCATATTTTTCTCACTCTTCTTTTCTCCTCACTTGATGACGTCATCAGAGTATCTGAGGAGGTCCTTCCCCTGACAAAAGTACCCTAAAGTGATGGTTTCCCTAGGGTGCCCTGGGTCCCCTCAGCCTCATGGTTCAGGCCCTCCCCAGGCCTGCTTCCCCAGCCTGGCAGGAAACCTGCCTACCTCCAGGGAAGCAGCCTCTGAAGAGGATCTTCCCTAGTCAAGGGTGCCTTCAAGGTAAGGCTTCCCTAGGGCGCCTTTGGGCCACTCACCCTTGTGGTTCAGGCCCTCCCCAAGCCCGCTTCCCCAGCCTGGCAGGAAACCTGCCTACCTCCAGGGAAGCAGCCTCTGAGGAGGATCTTCCCCACTCAAGGCTGCCTTCAAGGGAAGGCTTCCCTAGGGCGCCTTTGGGCCACTCAGCCTTGTGGTTCAGGCCCTCCTCAGGCCCGCTTCCCCAGCCTGGCAGGAAACCTGCCTACCTCCAGGGAAGCAGCCTCTGAGGAGGATCTTCCCCACTCAAGGCTGCCTTCAAGGGAAGGCTTCCCTAGGGCGCCTTTGGGCCACTCACCCTTGTGGTTCAGGCGCTCCTCAGGCCCGCTTCCCCAGCCTGGCAGGAAACCTGCTTACCTCCAGGGAAGCAGCCTCTGAGGAGGATCTTCCCCACTCAAGGCTGCCTTCAAGGGAAGGCTTCCCTAGGGCGCCTTTGGGCCACTCAGCCTTGTGGTTCAGGCCCTCCTCAGGCCCGCTTCCCCAGCCTGGCAGGAAACCTGCCTACCTCCAGGGAAGCAGCCTCTGAGGAGGATCTTCCCCAGTCAAGGCTGCCTTCAAGGGAAGGCTTCCCTAGGGCGCCTTTGGGCCACTCAGCCTTGTGGTTCAGGCCCTCCTCAGGCCCGCTTCCCCAGCCCGGCAGGAAACCTGCCTACCTCCAGGGAAGCAGCCTCTGAGGAGGATCTTCCCCACTCAAGGCTGCCTTCAAGGGAAGGCTTCCCTAGGGCGCCTTTGGGCCACTCAGCCTTGTGGTTCAGGCCCTCCTCAGGCCCGCTTCCCCAGCCTGGCAGGAAACCTGCCTACCTCCAGGGAAGCAGCCTCTGAGGAGGATCTTCCCCAGTCAAGGCTGCCTTCAAGGGAAGGCTTCCCTAGGGCGCCTTTGGGCCACTCAGCCTTGTGGTTCAGGCCCTCCTCAGGCCCGCTTCCCCAGCCTGGCAGGAAACCTGCCTACCTCCAGGGAAGCAGCCTCTGAGGAGGATCTTCCCCACTCAAGGCTGCCTTCAAGGGAAGGCTTCCCTAGGGCGCCTTTGGGCCACTCAGCCTTGTGGTTCAGGCCCTCCTCAGGCCCGCTTCCCCAGCCTGGCAGGAAACCTGCCTATCTCCAGGGAAGCAGCCTCTGAGGAGGATCTTCCCCACTCAAGGCTGCCTTCAAGGGAAGGCTTCCCTAGGGCGCCTTTGGGCCACTCACCCTTGTGGTTCAGGCCCTCCTCAGGCCCGCTTCCCCAGCCTGGCAGGAAACCTGCCTACCTCCAGGGAAGCAGCCTCTGAGGAGGATCTTCCCCACTCAAGGGTGCCTTTAAGGGAAGGCATCCTTAGGGCGCCTTGGGGCCACTCACCCTTGTGGTTCAGGTACTCCTCAGGCCCGCTTCCCCAGCCTGGCAGGAAACCTGCCTACCTCCAGGGAAGCAGCCTCTGAGGAGGATCTTCCCCACTCAAGGGTGCCTTTAAGGGAAGGCATCCTTAGGGCGCCTTGGTGCCCCTCACCCTTGTGGTTCAGGCCCTCCTCAGGCCCGCTTCCCCAGCCTGGCAGGAAACCTGCCTACCTCCAGGGAAGCAGCCTCTGAGGAGGAACTTCCCCAGTCAAGGGTGCCTTCAAGAGAAGGCATCCTTAGGGCGCCTTCGGGCCCCTCTGCCTTGTGGTTCAGACCCTCCTTATCCCTACTTTTCGAATATGACACCAAACCTCCGAAGGCTTCAAGGAGACTCGAAGGATTTCGGAGCTTGCTTCTGGAGACTCTGAAGTTGGAGTTCCACTGAGCTCTAGCGCTGGGGGCATCCGCAAATGGCTCTTCTTCTCTCTCGCCCTTCCACCAGGAGCTGAGACTGAAGGATTCTGAAGCACTTTCAAGGAAGACTCCGAAGGTTTTAGGCCATTTCAGCATCGCTGCAACCACTCCTTTGCTTTCCTTTCCTGATATACATGGCGTCTCTCTCGTGCCTCCAGGAACTGGAGACTGACTGAAGGAAGGATTCGAAGACGGCGAAAAGTCCTCCGGATTCCTACGAGACTTCACAGATCTGTTGATCCAGATGGTAATTCTGGCAGACGAATCTCATCTATCTCTCTCTCTCTGCTTTCTTCTCGTGAAATTCCTCGAAAGTCTCTATTCCAGGGTCCTCCTCTCCTCCTGATTCCTGTCCGTGCTTATCTCGAGTGCAGAGCTTGGTTCCAAACGTGACAGTATTAAAAACATTCCCGCTTTATAAATCGCCTAAGGCTGCAACGTCGACTCCATTCTGCTCCTCCGCCATGTAGTCCATATTTTCTTGAGCATAAAATTGTCCACTGAATCCATCTGTAAACTCTTCGCCTAGTTTTTACTCAGATTTTGTTTTTGGAAACTTTGAAATTTGCATTTTTCTGAGCCATAGCAGCATTGGGCGCATGAGCCAATGAGTTCTCTCTCTCTCGTCCTTCCAGGAGCTGGAAAATTTTCGAAACTTTTAGATCATTCTAGCATCGCTTTTTGAAGTCAAATGTAATCAAATTTTCATTTATTGTAGAACGAAAACAAACAGCAGTTTTAATGACATTTTCCTAAATCATTAATGCCCCAGGTTGAATAAATTTAAAAAACAAAGCACATTCTTGTATGCTGCCAAGAGGAAGGAATAATTATAAGATATCGTTAAATATGAAATATTTCTTCTTTTAAATGAACGCCTTAATACTCTTTGGAAGCTTCAGTTTCAAGTCAATGGCCCCTGTAGTGGGCTTCTTGTTCCATATGAATAGGGTTCTTCATCTTCCGAATAATAATAATAATAATAATAATAATAATAATAATAATAATAATAATAATAATAATAAAGGCTTACAGGGTTTCATTGATCATTTATGTATTGTCTGTGACCCCACTTTTCCCCCAAATTCTGTTGTCCAGAGGTTCAACACCTGAATTGTCTTTCCAGTTTCAATTACTCTCCTTTCTTCAACTTCACTTTCTTCTCAGCTTTCCTCTGCCTTGTTGATTATTATTATTATTATTATTATTATTATTATTATTATTATTATTATTATTATTATTATTATTATTATTATTATCATTCACATGTGTTTGTCATTATTTTTCCATGATATCATTTAACATATAGATTCACGGACACCAATAATGTTTCTTGCTGCTCAATAAAAAGTCAGAGATAGATAATAGATAGATAGAATATGTAATGAGTGTTTCACGAATGGGTGACTGTCTCTCTCTCTCTCTCTCTCTCTCTCTCTCTCTCTCTCTCTCTCTCTCTCTCTCTCTCTCTCTCTCTCTCTCTCTGCAACCTTATCCTTCCAGACTGTATCTTAGTAATGCGGCAGCTATATAGGTCAGCTTACTAAAACTAATCACCTGAAGAATCACCAGAAGGATTCTGAATCTTGTACAGCACTGCCCGAGGGACGGTGGCAAACGCTCAAATATAACATTCCTTTCATTCCCCCTCTTTACATTCTACATCAATAGATGTTACATGAGTATAAACGTCTTTCCACAGACTTCCACAAACGTCTTAGAACTCTTGGCATTATTTACATACTAAAAATCCTTGAAGATCAACAAACTATATTGTTAGTGTTGAATGCATATTTCCAATATTCATCACAAACAGATGAAACCAAAATATCTGAGAACCTTCAGGCAATGTCGAAGGCAGGAAGGACTGTCTGTGGTTGCAAGGAGAATAGGAATTTGCATGGAGCGGTTGGAATGGAGCATATGATGACAGCAACACACTCTGGAATAATAATTCCTCTTTGACACAAACTGCACCAAAATTAGAACTCTTTCAACTTGAAAGTAACTATAACTCAATTGTAATAACGTTCTGAAAGAATTCATTGATATTATTGACGATAAACTTTCTTTTGATTCTCCATAATTACAGAGAATTACCGTTCATTAATTAGACATTAAGGCATAACTGCTTTGATTATGGCAGCGTCATAGTATAAATCAGCCATATTCTGCTGCTGAAATGTATATTCATCATTGGCGGGCCTTAAATAAGCTGCATTTTATCCAGTTCTAAAGCAAGATCAATTAGGTTTATGAACAAATCCTTAGGCTATAGCTTTGCTTTCTGCAGAGTCTTGGTTTGATTGCAACATTGCCGCATTGCAAGGAAACTGCGGTCTGCTGCAATTTCGGAGGCAAATTAATCATTAGAAACCAAACAGACTGAGTTTCATCCAGTCGGAAGGAAAAGTTGGTATGTTTGGCGAAAAAGAAAAAATCTTCAAGTCTCTATCCTTGCCATTCTTGCGGATTTTGCCTGGCTTGCAACATTTCCATATGCAAGGGTACTGAAATATTTTGCAACCTATGTATTTTCGCGATCAGAATGTCAAACCATTGCATTTTATCCAGTTGGAAGGAAAGTTTGTTTTCCAAGAGGAAAACCCCTGAGGTTAGCTAAAGCCTTTTGGCTATTTTGGAGAAATTTCCTTTGCTGGAAACATTCCTTATTGCAAGGACACTGCAATATATAACACTTTCCATGCATAGAGACCATTAGACTGCATTTTATTCAAAAAAGCAATCGCTGATTTGCTCCCAGGAAACATCATGATAAGGTCGCTATACTTTGCTTTTTTTTATTGCCTGCAACATTACCGCATTGCAAGGATATTGAAACATATCGCAGCCTCTCCGGCGATGAGTGACGGACGACCACTGATTCACTTTTTATCCTCAAAAAGCAACGAAGTCTAAACACAACTATAAACTCTTTACAGTTATTGGTTCCTTGTACCTTTATGATTCCTGTAGCAACTCTACATCACTGGGAAACCATCAAAAGGCAGGGAAAGGCTTGAAAAAAGACCGGAATACAGTCACAGCCGTGTTTACACTTCGACGCTTCTTCCTTTCAATCTGAGACAATAAAAGCTTGACGGGAGAGACTGAGAAGTCTTGCACGAGAACATTATGAAACTCTACGGGAAAAGAGACCCACATTTCAGTTAATGGGGCAAGTGGCAGTGAGACTGGCCGTTGGACACTTTCGGTCGTTCATTCTAACAAAACCTGAAAGAAAAGTTAATAAAGAAATGAAGTTGAAAGGAAAGTGGGTGGAAATGGAAAGACAATTCACTTACTAAACCTAAGGAGATGATGAAGGTAACAGATGACTGAATAAGGGGTAAGAATAAAGCAGTTGACAGTGATAAGACAGAAAAATAACGAATAAGATAAAGGGAAAGTTTCGTGAAAAAAGTAGATATTTCGAAGCAATATGAAACTGAAATAATAAAAACAACGATAGTAAAAAGTAAATATGCCAATAAGAATGATAAATAAGAATTTCATGAATAGGAGAGCTCTGGGTCCACCCTTCGTGTGGGGTAAGAAGAACAAAGAAGGTCAGCAGAACGTGAAGAAGATAAGGGTTCAGGAAAAGTCTGCCGGAGGTCAGATGGCCGGAAGGTCGTGAGTGACATCACATGGTGTCAGCGGTCAGAGTCTGTGATGGGTCAGTTGGTCTGAACTGATATTCCTCCAGGCAGGGAACTCCCTCAGGGCTTCTTGCTGGTGGTATTTCCTGAGGGAGGCAATGCCCATTGGGCTTTACCTACTGGGATGCCTTCCTTAGTCGAGTTATTGAAGGATGTTCAGCTCTTAGAAGAGCTGTTTATAATAATAATAATAATAATAATAATAATAATAATAATAATAATAATAATAATAATAATAATAATAATAATAATGAAACCATCCCTGAACTCAAGCAGGAGACAAACTTCCTGCCAATGATGCTACGAACACCGACTAGACACAGTCCCTGAGACGCGATGACCTCAGCAATTCGACTGAGCAAAGGCCGCCAGCTGACTGAAGCCTTCTCCAGGAGATAGTAGGGCATGAAGCCCGAAATTTATGAGCAAAGTGCACCGTCTGACTGAAGCCTCCTCCAGGAGACACAGGACATGAAGCCCCGAGTTCAGAGCCAGCCTCGAGAAATGGTCCAGGGTGTGGTTACTCACCACCGGGAAGCACGTGACGTCACTCACCACCTGGCGGCCTGCTGAGAGCGTCTGTGGAATCCCCTAATAGACATTTCAATCCGGTTTCTATTTGCTGCTCCGAGTCCAGAGGTTCACATCAGTCATGGAGCTCATTTTGACACCTTTGCATCACTTCTGAGCTGCCTTTTTGTAAGTGCCCGTGATAATATAAGGCCGTCTAAACATGTACAACCCAGGCAGCATTAATGATCAGATAAAATGTATTAAAATGCAAGGAGAACAGTACTAGGTTAGTAATGCATTGCACTTTCGCTGGAAATTCCGAAATGATCTCACCATCAATGGAATAAAGCTGGAACAGTCACCCGTATTCTTTGTGCCTGTTTATACTCTGTGCAAATGAAGTGTAGAGACGAACTTGAACCTGGCTGTGTCTCTGTCCTTGAGAACGACAAACTTAGATGAAGGACAGACAGACACTTGCAAGACCAATCCCCCAGAGACTGAGGTCATCAGACTTTGAAAAGACTCATTTTGAAGTCAACGCCGCAAAGGAATCAATGGTATTTAATGAGGCAAGTCTGAGGGAAGGTCTTCTGCCAAATTATTATTATTATTATTATTATTATTATTATTATTATTATTATTATTATTATTATTATTATTATTATCATAAATAACGAATGCACCCACACAACTTCATTTATAATAAAGTTTCTCTATTTTTCAAAAATTCCTTTCTCTATAGTGGAAAGGTCAGGCAATAATTGTCTCACATTCATTTCATCAGAGGAAGGGAATAGACACATTCAGGAACGCTTCAACTTTAATAAGATAAACAGAGAAAATTAAATAAAAGCTCAGGAAAAGTCAAATATGGCCGCTAATGTTTTGCTGCAGTTCATCACCCGACGGCCTCAACAAATTCTGAGATGTACCGAATTACAATAAGGCTGCTGTTTGTGCAGGTGAAGAAGAAGCTGGCCTTATGCAAAGACGGGAAACAACTTCCGGTCCTTGACATCCTCGTCTCGCAATTTTGGGGCATTTGGAGACGGAAGCTCAACGAAGGGATCTCACTTGGGCCTCTGCCTTCACGGTCGGATTGAGCGAGTGAGTGAGCGCCCTGAGGGATTGAAGCTCAGTGCCCTGACTGCTTTTGTTGAAAAGGGCTCTTCCTTCTTTCTCGCACACTGCTCCTCATGGCACTACACAAATGAAAAACCTGACAGGGTCACCCAGGTGTTCTTCATTAATGACGGTCATTCTAACTCTCAAACAGATAAGGAAATTCAAAGATCGTCGAGGAATGGCCCACTAATCTAACTGCTCCGATATTAAAATCTTTGCATTTAAGATTAGAAGAAATAAAAGTGGGTTTAGCCTTTTGATGAAGAACAGCCCGACCCTACCTGCGCACGCCGCCCTTCAGAAAACTGAAGCGGACGATTAGTTCCTACGACATGTCCCAAAATGCCCCTGAGGCCCTTATATTGTGACGGACCCTCGATGCGTCTCTCTGAGAGGATTATCAGCCTCGTTCAAGAAGGTGCCATTAGAAGGCGCTATACACACACACACACACACACACACACACACACACACACACACATTATATATATATATATATATATATATATATATATATATATATATATATATATATATATATAAATGTGTATGTGTTTGTGTGTGTGTGTATGTATATATATACTGTACATATGTCATGAAACTAAGACAATACCAGTAGTGTCTTTGCAACTGTATAATAGTGATATTGTAATCAAACCATGATTGTATTTCACAGTAATAGAATGTTTAATATTTTTTTTTAAATAATTATGCTATGAATGTATATCCAGTCAACAATGATAATCGTCTTTGGAACGAATGCATGAAGAAGCATGCAAGCAAAAATTGAATCGAAAATGACTGACATAACAACATCTGTATAATCCTGCACATTTTCAGCACTTTAGTTGAGGAGGTCTCTGAATTTATGTTCATCCTTTTCGATGAATATAAGGAAACTATTTTACATATTAACAATCCGGTCTGTTATTCTTGGAGGATGTTATGTATGTAAACAAAGCCATGCCATCTTAATGATTATTTTCGTATCATTTCCCTCTGAAATCTAGAGAGAAACGATGCAATTGTTTCCCGTAAATATTTGGCCTGAGACTTTGACCTCCAAGAACAGGAAGTGCAGGGAGGGAGGGTTGTCGGAACTGCCAGTCTATATCATGCTTTGAAAGTTCGTGAACTAAAGATAATTCATTATTTCCAGTAAACCCCAGTTAAGTCAGAAACCTGAATATGTTATAAATAAACCTTAATCACATTATTTTACGCTCAGAACTACAATATTCTCGTCCAAAATACGATATGTTGAATTTCATTTTGTTGGGATGCCTGCATTTTCGGAGCTGCCAATCTAGATTTAGCCTTTAAAGCAGAAGAATTAAAGGTAGTTTGGTATTTCACGTAGTCTGTAGTAAGTTCAGAAACCAGAATTTAAATCAATCACTTTCGATTCGATTATTTTAAGCTCAGAACTGCAATATTCTTGTCCAAAATACGATGTTGCATTTCACTTCGTTGGTCTGCCTGGATCTTCATATCGTCTATGACGGGCGGCGGCATTTTCGCTCTGGGGGAGGACTGTAGGCAAGTTGGTTTTTATCGTCTTCCCTGGCGTCGAATTTTGGGTCATTTTTCCTTTGCATGAAATACGCATTTCCAGCTGAAACTGAATTTAGCTATCACTATGGAATCATCATTTTAAATTATGAGAAAAAGATGGGAATAAGAATAATCTGATTGGTTTCCTCACCCATCTGTGAAAATGCAGTGGTCCAACTGCCCTGATTTCCTTAGGTGGCCAATAGGTGGCGTTAACGACTTCCTTATAGTCAAAATTACTGTCTATTTTTGGGTGGAGAAAGGACCGCATGGGGACCACGTGGCCGCCTTAGAGCATAGGCTACGGAGGACTGAAGACATAATTAAAGTACGGTTCCATTAATGGATCATTTTGATACGATTTCATAACATAATTAGTGGAAAAATCTCAATTATCGTTGGTTTAGTTAGAAGGCTGAAAGTGAACTCGTACTGGAGAGTAATTTAACCTTTGAACAAATGGTAATAACTTTCTATAATCACATGACCAATATAGTTTAGTTTCATTTACATGAAACTTCGTCAAGACTATTGGACAAATCCTGTATTCAGACCCGAAACATTCAATGACAAAAGAAATTCATGAACAGGTCATGCAATCATTTCATTCCAGAATGACTTTCTCAGAAGGCTGTTGTAAAGGACAACAAATATCCACACTCACTGCAATGTCCCAGACGGAAGTGCCGTGTGCAATAATCTGTTAACAGGGGCAATACGGCAATGTTGCAATGCATGTGAAATTCACCGAAAATAGCGAAGCATTCTTTCCTTCTAACTGGGTCAAATGTTGGTCACTGGGCTTCTGATGACCGATTTGTAGAAGTTACAATGTTCTGCAATCTGCTTGCAAGGCGGCAATGTTGAAAGCAATGGAATATTCGTCAGCAGAGCTCTAGGAAATCGCTCCAGGATTCTTTCCTGGGAGCCAAACAGCTTTGCTTTGAAACTGGATAAAATGCAGTCTATTGGATTTTAGGAGGTCCACACTAACTTTTAAAGCTTCGAACTGAATAAAAAGCAGCCTACTGAGACTCTGATGACAAATATGCATTCGAAATCACAATATATTGCAATCTGCTTACAATGCGGCAAGGTTGCAGACAAACTCACAGCATACAAAATAGCAAGACAATGAGGCTGTTTTTGGGGAACGATCCAGCATTTGCTTCAGACTAAAGAATGGCAAAGAGATCGGTCTGTTGTGCCCAAAATGCAGTGGGAATTGTAGTCAATTACAACTTTCTTGCATTATTGCAACGTTGCAGGAGGTCTGGCAAAATTCATCAAGGCTGTAGCCCTTGGCAATTTTTTATGGGCCACAACGACCTTTCCTTCAAATTGGATAAAATACAAATGATGTTCTTCTAACGACGAATATGCATGGAAGTTTGCAATATATTTCGATATCCTTGCAAAACGGCAATGTTGCAAGCAATAAAAAGTTCAAAGTAGCAACTTTAGTATGATGTTTCCTGATAGCAAACCAACGATTCATTTTTGGAGTCAAATGCAGCCTAATGTTCTCTGTGCATAGAAAGTTGGAATAAATTGCAATTTCCTTGCAACAAGGAATGTTTCCAGCGAGGGAAAATTCGCCAAAATGGCAAGACTACGTACAGTATAGCCTTGGGACTTTTCCTCTTTCGCTTCAAGCTTGATAAAATGCAGTTGTGTATCGACCTTCTGATCACGAATAGGCAACAAAAATTCCTATATATTGCAATGCCCTTGCAATACGGAACTATTGCAAGCCAGGCAGCATTGGCAAGAATGGCAAGGATATAATGTAGACCAGTGGTTCTTAAACTTTTTTGCCTTGCGCCCCCCTCTGCATTATGTATGGACCCCACGCCCCCTACCACTGAAATTTTTGCCAACTATAATCTATAAAAAATATGTTGTCTATTTGTATGCTATTATACTTATCATAACAATAAAAGACAATTCATAAACAAGATTTGAAATTAAAATTGACTTGTATTTTGAATTTTTTGCAGGTTTTGAGATAATAAGTAGAAAATATATGGAAGCAGTGATAACGTTTTTGGCAATTTTGTCATTAACATCACAAATTAAAAAAAATAATAGGCACCATCTGGCAACTCTGCTTGCGCCCCCCTTGGAAGCTTCTGGCGCCCCCCCCCCCCCCAGTTTAAGAATCACTGCTGTAGACTACGGATTTTTTCGTCGAACAAACTAACTTTTTCTTCAGACTGGATCGTTAATATGCCTACGAAACTGCAACATATCGCGATTTCCTTGCAATAAGGCAACGTTGCAATCAGACCAAGATTCGTCATTAAGCAAAGCTACAGCCTAAGGAAGGAATATAGTTTGGGCCAAAGGCCAAACACTGGGACCTCTGAGATCATTCAGCGCTGGAAAGGAAATTGACAGTAAAAGGTTTGAAAGGTGAAGCAGGAGGAAGATCTTTTGCAGTTGCTATATGAAGCAATTGTTAGGAGAGGGTGGATAGAAAGATGGAACAAAGATAATATGAAAGGAGGTACAGTAAAAGGAATAAAATGGGTTATAGCAGCTTGGGCCATGGAAGGGACGCTGCAAAGAACCTCAAGTAGTGCCTACAGTGCACCACATGAGGTGCACTGACGGCACTACTCCCCTATGTGCTATGGTTATCTTGAAGTTGGAAATGTTTTAAATTTGGTGCAGTTTGTGTCAAAGAGGAGATATATACTTATTATTCTTCCAATATGTGCTGTGTCATCATATGCTGCATTCCAACTGCTCTGTGCAAATTCCTATTCCCATTGCAACCACAGACAGTCCTTCCTACTTTCGACATTGTCTGAAGGTTCTCAAATATTTTGGTTTCATAAAATGATGAAGCAGGAATTCATCAGTTTCAGCAGAAGAGTTGAGAAGAATCTCTGTTTGATCTGTTTATGATGAATACTGGAAATATATCTTCAACACTAACAATATAGTTTGTTGATCTTAAATGTTTATTTTCGCAAGATTACTCCTCAACCCCCCTCCAGCACCCCCCCAAAATGAAAACTGTTAAAGGCATGACTTTGTCCCCTGCATGCATTTGGGGTCGGGGTAAAACACGCCACGATTGTTCTGTCTACGAACAGTAACTGCAGAGTTGTCGGAGCTGCCAATCTGTACGGCTTTTAAAGCAGGTGGGCTCAAGATACTCTATCATTCCAAGTAGTCTGTAGTCAGTTCAGAAATCTCAGGTTCAAATCAATGGCTTTTTATTCAGTTGTCTTATGCTGAGAACTGTGACATTGCTGTTCAAAATATGGTGTTGAATCTGATTATGTTGGTGTGCCCGGATCTTCATGTCGTCTATGGTTCTCATGTCATTTTCCTTTTTATGAATGATTTATTCCCAGTTGGCGCTGTTTTTTGTTATCTCAACATAAATATGATCTTATATAATGAGGGGGAAAGCTTCTCATAAAAATAATTAGGTAGATTTCTCGCCCATCTTGGAAGATGCAGTGGTCCACTTGCGCTGATTTTCTTCGGTGGCCAACAGGTGGCGATAACGACTTGCCTATACTCAAAATTGCTGTACATTTTTTGGAGGAGAAAGGACCGCATGGT
>JANJGK010004146.1:47500-68448 GCA_039081455.1 Macrobrachium rosenbergii | reverse complement strand
CAATTAATCATTTCTACAAAAATAAACACGGGGCCCCTAAACATGGAGAGAAATGCTACTAGGAAAAAAAATCTATTTATTTTCATGTAGCATTTCCTTCCTTGTTTGGGGGCCACGCTTTTAGTTTTGTAGACATGATTAGTGGTAAGCAAATCGTGGTGCGTCTCAAAATATTATCTATTTTTAGTGCATTTTAATAAAAGCAGGTCTATAAAATTTCTATTTTATTTTATACTTTTTAGTTTTGACAGAAATTGTAACCGATTTATGATTGTAGTTAACGAAACTGATATCCGTTTATGGAGGATATTGAGGGAAGAGGGAAGGGGAAGGTGCGAGAAAGGAGGAGAGTGGGAAGGACGAAGGGGAGGGGAAGGGAGGAAATAGGGGAAGTGGAGGAAAATCAGAAGGGGATGGAGGGGAAAGAGGAAGTGGAGGGGTATAGGAGGAAGGGGTAGGGGAGGGAACGGGGAGGGGAGACGGAGGTGAGAGGAGGGGGAAGTGGGAGGGGTGTGAGAAGGGGAGGGGGATGGAATAGGGAGGCGGACACAGCTAAATTAACATCTGATCACATCCTCCGGAAGGGGGAGGGGAAGGGGAAGGTGAGGGAAGATAGAAGGGGAGGGGGAGGACACAGCTAAATTAACACTTGATCGTGTGCTACGGAAGGGGGAGGGGGAAGCAGGAGGGGAGGGGAAGGGGGAGGGGTTATATAGAAGACAGATTCTACAGAGTCAAAGCTGTGAAAAATCTGAAGATTTTCATACAAATCCTGAGATACTGGGAGAGGTCACTGTAAGGTCACCAGAGGTCACTGCTGACCTACTGATCATGTAAGGCTGTATTGTCACCGGGACTGAGTAACGATGCAAAATTTCAAGTCCATCGGACGGAGGGAACAGGCCGAAAATTGAGTTACAAGATTTGAGGATAAACAGACAGACAGACAGACAGACACAGAAGTCGAGTTAAATAAAAACATGTAAAAACCTATACTCTGGTAGTGTGGGGGTGGGGGTGGAGTGAAATATTTGACACTCCCAAAATACAGAAGTATAGGAAAATTACTGATGAAAATTCCCTGCATAGTAACATGTATATCACCTCATTAGTTATAACAATCATTTAATAAATCAAGTTGATTATATTACGAAAAGTTTCTTGCATACCATCGATTTCTGATAAGAGAACCAAGTAAAGTCTATTAATTAAAAAAGATTATTAAAAAAATATTCTCATTAAAAAATTCAATTGGGAGGGCTCAAAGGATTACAGCAAACCAAACCACATCTGTCCATTTAAACTAAGGCTGGATTAAAATGGCGAGGTTTTTTCCTACCTGCATCCGCTATTTATAAAACGAAAAAATGCTGCAACTGACCCGTATGCAGAGCTGTATCTTGTTAAAAACTACAGCCGGTAAATTTATTAAATTTTTGTGTTGAAAGGTTTGTTAAGAATCTGTTTTAGTGAAATTAGTCCTTTCTTTGTTGAAGGAAATCTCTTAAATTCGTCTGTGCATAACATTTCAACGACTGTGCTGAAAAGGACATTTACCCTTTTCTCTCTCTCTCTCTCTCTCTCTCTCTCTCTCTCTCTCTCTCTCTCTCTCTCTCTCTCTCTCTCTCTCTCTCTCTCTCTCTATATATATATATATATATATATATATATATATATATGTGTGTGTGTATGTATATATATATATATATATATATATATATATATATATATATATATATATATAATATATATATGTATATGTATATGTGTATATATATATATATATATATATATATATATATAATATATATGTATATGTATATGTGTATATATATATATATATATATATATATATATATATATATATATATATATATATATATATATATACACACACACACACACACACACACACACACACACATACACACACACACACGCACTTCAACCCATGGGATAATACTTTTCTCCTCATATCCCCACTATTATGATCTCGCCTCTCGAGATCGACAGGTTCTAAAAGAAACAAGCTATGGGGCTGTAATGACTGACGAGAGGTGACAAATAAAGGAGGGAGGAGCAGAACAAATACAAAAAGTTACCTTAATAATAATTTATTTACAAAAATTCCAAGTGAGTCAGGTCCAAGAGAGAAATAAACTTAAAATGACCAAATCAATAAACACGTGAGACAACAACAAATTCACAATTGAACAACTCAAAAGAATCATAATGATCCACAGGCAGCATATCATAAATAACATTAGCAACGATAAAAAAAAAAAAAAAAAACAAGCAGCATAAAGGAATAAATCAAGAGCCGTAAAACCAACAGTGCAGGACAACTAAACAGAGCTGATACAGCAACCATCACGTCCTCAGAGAGTCGATACGACAACCATCGCGTCCAAAAGAATGCTCTCCGCTGCTCTGCTGCCGTGACCCACTGCTGTCCTGGACCTGACTGGCGAAGTCTGACACCATCCACCACACGTCAACTCACCAGCAAGAAAAACAAACAAACAAAGGAGGCAACAACCCACTAAGGGAACAGTCGGCAAACGATTGTTCCTAACACCCACACGCACACAAACAAAGTAATTCGTAGGTAATGATGCCACAAAGTTGATGTGATATTATCACTGAGCGAATTCTTACCCCATCCATCAAAGAACAAATGCATTTTCTGTCATATGTCGGTGTCAGTGACATATTATGTCATGTTTCATAAGTATAACGATAATGTTCTAGGGCAGGGGCGAAAGAGAATGACGATTTATGAAAGTAACAAATGACAGACTCCTAAGGTTGTATTCTCGGTGGAGGATACATCTACGAAATGTACGTGGTAAGATTTGTTTTTTTCAGTTTTGTGTAGGTGGGCCACAACATTTATTCGATGTATAAATCCTAGCAAGACCAGTGACAAAAATGTGTCATTATTGCAAGAAACTATATCTTCTATTTTAGTGAGTGAGAAAATAATGACAAATACCTGTATCACTGATGTTTCATATAAAAATGATCAAAGGTTTTTGAAGACAAAATCTAAACATTAACGCCTGTATATGAAACATTCGGTTGCAAAAGAAATGTGAATTGGGCATTACCTCTTTCTAGTCAATATATTCCTGTGACCTTAAAAGTAATAATAAAAAAATCCATTGGTTACATTATATGGTGGGACATTTACAGCAATCGGTTTCAGCCCAAAAGATTTCCTGTGCATGGGAAATTTGCAGGGAAAAATTCTGTAAAAATGGAACACTTTTAAATGTAATAATACCCATTAATAAAACCGCAGTTTCCATATCCAGAATTCAAATTTAGGTATTTTACATATATTTTTAAACACTATAACACATTTATTATACGTTTTTCATGCCCCAATAGATAGCCTTTATAAAAAAAAAACAAAGAAAAATGCATTTTATATTTATAATATGAATTGCTGCACACAAACTCTCTCCAATGGACTTTAATCATGCTTTTTCCCACCCTGCAGGAGTTTCATGCAGGTTTTCTTTGCCGTTCGCGTATAATCTGCTTAATCCATGACGACGGAAAGAGAATTCAGCAAATTATTTTTCGGTATTTCAAATGATCTTTTCTTTAGTACAACGTCATGGAGGTGACATTGAAATGTGCATGGCTAACATTTGTTATGCAGAAACACATACAATCGTGTATATATTACTATATATACAGTATATATATATATATATATATATATATATATATATATATATATATATATATATATATATATATATATATATATATATATATATTGTGACGGCTTTATGGCCAAGGTTCAGAGAATAAAAAGTTCTTCCATAGGTCACATAAGTAAGGAAAGGTTTAATTTCAAAACAGAACAAAATTTAACACTTTAATATTTAATATTGAAACAGTTTACATTATTACGTTAATCCCTTTCTTACCACATAAACCAGGAAACGCTCAAACAATCCTGCACCGCACAAATACCAAAATCAATAAACCTTAATATACTAAATTTTAAATATGAGTTACGTTATCAGTTTCACTAAGGTTCACTCAAGACTTATATAAAAGAACATTAATACATTACAAAAACTGAAGAATAAGAAGACAGCTACTCCAATAGGACACTTATCACAGTAGAGGACCAGGTGAGACTAACTATGCATGAAATCGGTGGTCCGAAGAAAACTTAAAGAAGGCGGGGAAAACAAAAGCATTCTGAAAACGGGATAACTAAAGATACAACCAGGGATCTTAAAAACAGGTACAGGAATGAACTGTACATTTCCACAAAAAATGAAAATTAGAGCTATATACAAAATTAAGATGCCAATCTGGCAGATGGGTGACACCTCCCCCTTAGAGGACGAGCCCAACAGAGTGGCTTGTAGAAAAAGAGGCTAATGAGGCTAAGACGGACGATACTGTAGATTGGTGAAGGAGGTATCATGTTAAGGAGACAGTCGCGATAAGGCATCTGCCACGATGTTCTCGGTTCCTCTGATGTGGCGGATCTGCAGAGGGAACTTCTGCAGATAGATGGACCAGCGTAGTAGACGTTGGTTGTGGGACTTCATCTTGTCGAGGAAGGTCAAGGGGTTGTGGTCGGTGAAGACTAGTACTTCAGCAGCACCTAGTAGGTAGCATTCATATTTTTGCAGGGCGAGTACCAAACTAAGTGCTTCCTTCTCAGTGGTGCTGTATGACTTCTGGTGATGCTTGAACTTAGTGGAGGTGTAGCTGACTGGGTGAAGTATACCGTCTGACTCTTGGAGTAGCACCCCTCCAGCTCCCGCATCACTAGCATCGATTTGAAGGATAAAAGGCTTGTTAAAATCTGGGGATTTAAGAACAGGGTTGTTTATCAAAAACAGCTTTAAGGCTTCAAAAGAGGCTTGACATTCTTCAGTCCAAATGAATTTAACTTTGGGACTGGTTAGGGATGTTAAAGGGGCAGCAACTGAAGAAAAGTTCTTACAGAATCTCCTGTAGTATGAGGCTAACCCTAAGAATCTTTGTAAGGACTTTCTGGTGGTTGGAGCAGGGTACTCTAGAACAGCTTCTACATTGGCAGTTTTTGGTCGAACATTACCATCCCCAGCAATGTGGCCCAAGTAGGTAACAGTAGCTTTACAAAAGACAGATTTTTTAAGATTTATGGTTAATCCAGCCTCTTCTAACCTACGGAACAAACACTTGAGCCTATTCACATGTTCTTCCCAAGTCTGTCCAGTGACTATTATATCATCAAGGTAACAATAAACACTTTCCAAATCTTGGATGATGAAGTTTACAAGGCGCTGAAAGGTAGATGGGGCGTTGGTAAGGCCAAAAGGCATGACCTCGTACTGAAAGAGTCCAAAGGGTGTAATGAAAGCAGATATTAACTTAGCTCTTTCAGTTAATCCTACCTGATAATAGCCCTTTAAGAGGTCTATCTTCGTTACAGACTTGGCTTGTCCTACTGAATCGATTAAATCATCAATGAGTGGCAAAGGGTAGGAATCTTTAATTGTGACATTATTAATCTTTCTATAGTCTGTACAAAATCTGTAGCTACCGTCCTCTTTTGGAACTAGGATGCAAGGTGAAGCCCATGGTGATTTACTCGGTCTTGCTAGACCATGCCGGAGAAGATATTCGACTTCCTCCTTCATTTTGCTCTTCTTCTCAGGACCCACATGATAGGACTGCTGACGAATGGGTGTTGTACCAGGAACCAGCTCGATGTCATGTAGCAGCAAATCACTTTTCCTGGGAAAATCATTAAAGAGAGTTGAATGGCTAGAGATTACATTCTTTAAGTCTTGCGACTGCCAAGGAGAGAGGTGGCTCAAGAATAGATCCAGGTTATTTAGAACCTCTGTATTTGTTTGTGGCATGGAGGAAGCAATAAGGTCTTCCAATGAATTGTCCTCTCCTGGTGTCTCTACCTTAAAATTAAGATTAACAACCGTCTCACTAGAACCATTTCCAGTTTCCCTAGAGTGATAAGCCTTGAGTAAATTAACATGAATGATCTGAGTGGGTTTTCTACGATCTGGAGTTCTGATAATGTAGGTATTATTGTTTACATTTTTTATGATGGGATAGGGCCCACAAAACTTAGCTTTAAGAGGGGAACCAGGGACAGGAAGGTAGGCTAACAGAAGGTCATTAGGTTTAAATTTTCTGACTTTACAAGCTTTATCATAGTTTCTCTTCATTAAGATCTGTTGACCACTTAATTTCTCCCCAGCAATGTTCCTAACCTGCATTAACGTGCTTTTAAGTTTATTCATATGTTACAGGAACAGATTCAACACTTTTTTGAAAGTGTACGTAGCGTAATCCTAGCGATCTTTCTTCAGGAAAAAGACGTATAAAGATTCGACCCATGATAACACTTGCATTTTTTCCCTCTCTCTCAACTCTCTCTCTCTCTCAGTGTATCGACTCTCTCTCTCATCGTTTACCAAAGCTCACCCACCCTAACCTCACTCATTCTCACCAAAGCAATTAAATGGACTATTTAAAGAAACACAATTGTTTCTACAAAAATAGGTTTATTATTCAAATAACCCAACAAGAAATGAATAAAACAAAGCAAAGATTAAAATGCATAATAAATGAATTATCGAGTCAGATAACTAAACTCTAAACTGCAAAACACTTCTGATTAAAGAAGTCTCATTATGGCTAATAGCCTGGAAATCCCCAAAATCACACATCCTCACAAGTCAATAAATAAAAGTCATGTAAAAAAAAACAGTCTACCACAATTCCACATGTCATTCCAACATGTCCACATGTTATTCCAACATGTCCACAGACATCTGTCGAAAGAATTAAACATGATAGAAAACTCCCAAAAATATATGAAATGCAAAACACAATAATGAAAAGTGTAAAATGCATAGCCAAGAAATGGCAAACGTAACATAACAAAATAATAATATAAAAGAGGTATGAATATTCATATTAAATCTCCCACACCAGTTCAAAAGTTCATAATGATTAGAAAATCATGGTAAAAATCACAAGTTCAATTTTCTCCCATAAAAACAGAGATTTGAAACTCTACCTTATCTGCCGATTTTCAAAGCCTGGATCCTCTCCAAATCTATGGCTGGACAACTGCAGTTCTATCACGTTAATGAACGATCAAACTCACTTTTAGGGCAGATTTTGGCATAATCTAGATCAAAGTAACGCACGTACTCACGAATATACATAACGCTTGGAAGATCACCTGACCGGCAATATTGCTGAGGAATCAAACTATTTGCTGAATACAAAGATTTTACAACTGACGGCTCTGTCAGTACCATCTTGCTCCAAAAATTCTTTCATCACATCTTAAAGCATTGAAGCTATGAAATGCATATATGTGTCCTTTAAATACATAAATTGTTGAATGGTTTGGCTAGACTCAGAAGGGGTGTTCAACCATTCCTCTTTAATTACTGAAAGAGGTCCTCTAACTGACCTCCCAAACAACATCTCGTAGGGTGAAAAACCAAGGGACTCATGGGGAACTTCCCTGATAGCAAATAGAAGAAAATCAATGCCCTCATCCCACTCAAGTTGACTTTCAACAAAAAATTTCCTAAGCATACTCTTGAAAGTTTGGTGCCAACGCTCGAGGGTACCCTGAGACTCTGGGTGATAGGCAGCAGACAAAGTTTGTTTAATATTTAGTTCTTTAAGTACCTGGGCAAAAAGGTCACTGGTGAAATTTGAACCTCGATCACTTTGTATTTCCTTTGGGATACCGAAATTCGTGAAAACTTTCAGTAAAGAATTAGCAATGTTCTTAGCAGAAATGTTACGAAGAGGGATGGCAATGGGGTATCGGGTCGTAGGACATATTATAGTGAGCCAAGTATTGATTACCTTTCTTGGTTTTTGGTAAAGGACCAACGTTATCTATAATTATCTTACTAAAAGGTTCATCAGGGACTAAGATCGGTTGTAAAGGTGCCTTGGGTATTCCCTGGTTAGGTTTTCCTGATATCTGACGTACATGACAAGTGCGAACAAATTCTGCTACATCCTTTTTCATATTAGGCCAAAAGAAACAATTCAAAATCTTACAATAGGTCTTATGAATTCCTAAATGTCCTCCATAGGCATCATGAGCTATTTCCATTACAGAATTCCTAACAGAAAGAGGTAGCACAATTTGTCGCTTTTCGCTCCAGGTGTCTTCACTAGATCTCTTAGGGGAACGGTAAGACCTCATTAACAAATCAGATTCAAAGTAAAAACATGGGGATTTGCTAATCTCACTTCTAGGAACCGCTTGGTCATGAAGTTTACTTAAAGTGTTATCGTGCTTCTGAGCTTTAATAAGGTTATCTCTACTCATAACATCTCGTGCTTCAAAATTTACAGAAGTGACTTTAGATTCATCCGAACTAGATTTCTGGCTACGAGTGACAACACAAGAAGGATTTACAGAGCAATCGGGATCAGGTTCAATGTTTTCACCTACAGGTTTTTCCATTACAATGACATTGGGAACTACCAAACGTCCTGCAAGGTCATAAGCCAATAATAAAGTTACATCTTTTACTGGAAATTCAATATCTCTTATGCCTACCAGCACATTACCCTTCTTTATAGGACAATCAAGATGAACATTAGCAAGGGAAACTTTAGATATTTGTGAAAGGTCTTTCACGAGAACATGTTCATTAGTTACGTTAGCTTCAATATTTGGGAGAGCATTTCTCAAAAGTAAACTTTGTGAAGCACCTGTGTCACAAAATATCCTGACTTTATATCTATCCCCATCAGAGTTCAAAGCTACAGTTCCATCAAAAGTAAAATCATCAAATAGATTTACAGGCTTTTCAGAATGGATATGGGAGACAGGCTTAATCTGACCATCTGTTTTACCTTTAAAGTTAAGAAAAGGGTTAAATGGGTTCCGAAAAGGCAAGGAAGTTTTACATTTAGGATCTGGGCAGTTTTTAATTGTGTGACCGTCTTTCTTACAATAACTACAACGAACATTAGACGCGTTATAGTCTAGTTTTTCTTTCTCTCTCTCTAAAGCTAACTGAAGTTTAGCTTTCTCCATCTCGAATTCTAATTTAAGTTTCGACATTTGTCTCTCTGACTCTAACCTTTGAGCTTCCGCTAATCTCTCAGATTCTAATTTTTGTGCCACAAGTTTCTCGCGTTCAAGGAAAATGCGCTCATATTCTAACTGCTGCTCGTGGGTTAGTTCTGCTGGTTCACGAGTTATATACTGTCTAGCTCCCGGACAGGCCCCCAATTTATGTGACGGCTTTATTGCCTAGTTTACCCACACGCATATAATGCTCAAGAATCCGGTTGCGAATTTCATTCTTCCGCATGCTACTCCTAGTTGCAATTGACAAATAACTAGCTAACTCAAGAAGCTCGAGTTTCTTAGCATTTGGGATACTAGCTAACTCAGCAGAGGGATCCGCAGCAAACTTCTGAACGTTAAATTGAGCCATGGTTAAAGTTAAAGAATACTTCCTTTAGTAAACAATTGAATTCCTGTTTTACAATTATAATAGACTAACACGTTCCTGCTGCCATTCAAGTAAATGCATCACAAACCACAATACAAAATTATCATGTTAGCGAGTTTATAGTTTCTCGACAAAATTAAACAACAAGCATTACAAGTAATAAGATTATTTTAGGGTTTTTAGGGAAAAGGGACAGTCCCGATTCGAAAGCAAAAGGTAATAAAGAACACGAGGGAGTGAAAACAATTTTTACATTCCCGATTCAAGCTGATATGGAGGAACTAAGGAAATAACCCATTGGTCCTAAACAAGCGTTATTTACTCCAAACAACTTGAATGACAACTTACAAACTTTGAACGTCGGTGCAGAGAAAAAATAAAGTAAATAAAGGTTTAAACGGTTCCTCACCTATCGTCTAAACTACGCGATCCTGGTATCGTCCAACCCAGGGGAAATGACTGCACAAGTCGTAGTTGTAATTATATAAGGACAAAATATGGATAAGAGCTTCCGGATAGCTCTCGTGAGTCTCGAGGAGTCGTCGACTCTATGAGGGCGAAAATAAAAATATACTACTGCGTTAACATTACCCAAAAGAGCAAACCGTCTATAAACAATAATACGAAAATGGTTCCACAGCGTGCACATATATATCATTAACCCTAATAACAGGTATTCAGAATGTTTACAATAAATCTTGAGTGAAACTAGAAATATTGAACACTATTTGCGGCGACAATTGTCTAACTGAATGAATCCTCAATACGGTAAACGAGATAGATCCCGGACAGGCCCCCAAATTATGTGACGGCTTTATGGCCAAGGTTCAGAGAATAAAAAGTTCTTCCATTGGTCACATAAAATAAGTAAGAAAAGGTTTAATTTCAAAACAGAACAAAATTTAACACTTTAATATTTAATATTGAAACAGTTTACATAATTACGTTAATCCCTTTCTTACCACATAAACCAGGAAACACTCAAACAATCCTGCACCGCACAAATACCAAAATCAATAAACCTTAATATACTAAATTTTAAATATGAGTTACGTTATCAGTTTCACTAAGGTTCACTCAAGACTTATATAAAAGAACATTAATACATTACAAAAACTGAAGAATAAGAAGACAGCTACTCCAATAGGACACTTATCACAGTAGAGGACCAGGTGAGACTAACTATGCATGAAATCGGTGGTCCGAAGAAAACTTAAAGAAGGCGGGGAAAACAAAAGCACTCTGAAAACGGGATAACTAAAGATACAACCAGGGATCTTAAAAACAGGTACAGGAATGAACTGTACATTTCCACAAAAAATGAAAATTAGAGCTATATACAAAATTAAGATGCCAATCTGGCAGATGGGTGACAATATATATATATATATATATATATATATATATATATATATATATATATATATATGTGTGTGTGTGTGTGTGTGTGTGTGTGTGTGTGTGTGTGTGTGTGTGTGTGTGTGTGAGAACAATCGTTTGCCGGTTGTTCCCTTGGTGGGTTGTTGCCTCCTTACTTTTTTGTTTTCTTTGCAGTCAGTAGGAGTTGAAGTCTGTCTCGGTGTCTTCGACAGCGTCAGTCAGGTTTGGGGTAACAGAGTCAGGTCCTCGTCAGTACAGCAGCTTAGCTATGGACCTACCGAAATCATCTGAATGATGACTTCTTCCTCGAGAGCACGGCAGCATGGTGACGTTGTTAACCCTTAGTGGACGGATTGAGCCTCAGTGTGAAGTAAAACAGGTTTGAGGAGGTGGACGGATTGAGCTTCAGTGTGAATCAGAATTATGTACCACTGTTATGGTAATAATGATTCGAAACAAAGGTGCCAATACTTCTATATGCTATAAATTCGCTAATGGCAACTTTTATACAGACTTGAGAGTTAAGCCAGTATCAATAACGCTTGTGACTTCAAGGGGGAAAGTGCTGCATCTCTCTCTCTCACGAGTCTTTTTGTAAATTTGCTTGTAAATATACGAAGGGGTTGCTGTTGTTTTTTGTTTTTGTCTTTTACGATAGTATGTCGGTTGTAAATGTAATTTTACAAAGAAAATTGCAAATAAATATTAGAAAAAGCATGTAAAAGTAAAAAAAAAAAGTTACTGAATATTTCTTCTTGTAAATTTACGTGAATATTTTACAACAAATATGCAAAAAATTTGTTACTGCTTTTATTTCTTATCTGTTTTGATATTGTGTGAGCAGTAATAATAATTTTACAAAATACAATGGATTTATTTATTAGAAAAAAACATATATAAGTTGGTGAAATTTACGATTGTCTTGTAAACGAGGCCCCATAAGGGGTTGTAAATAGTCATTTTCAACTTCTCGTGGAAGGTAGGGAAAATTTTTTAGAATTTTTTTCTTTATACAGTGTGAATGTACGTGCCATTCTCTTTCCATTGATGTGGTTTTTTTTTTATTTTGCCGACCTCAAAGTTTCCCCGGTCTGGAGTGCTGCACATTGATAAATTATACCGTCCCTTAAGGGTTAAGCAGCAGGCATGGGCTGCCTGTTGGCTTCAGCAGCTTGATGGTTCTATTGTAATCATCTGGGTGATGGCCTTTTTGACAGGGGCGTCTGTCCTGGCGTTTCTACACAGATCGTCTGTTTTTGTGGAATGATTCTACCGTAATATCAGGGTGATGGCCTTTTGGACAGCAGTGTCTGTCTTGATGTTTCTACATAGATCGAATGTTTTTGTTTGTAACGCTGCTTGGAGTTGTATTTATACCATGTTATATTTATTTTAATTGATTATTGTTTATGATTATTGTTGAAGCCATGTGTTTGCTGATTGGGTGTCATTGTTATTCACTACTATGGTGTGTGTTACGTGATTTGATTGTTTGCCGCTTGTTTATTGCTTTTGTGTTAAGCTTGATTGTTTTATGATGTCGAGAGATGTAGCTAAAGTGTTTATAGACTTGTATCATCCTGTTTACAGCAGTTAAACTAATGTTTTCTGTATGTGCATTGTTATTTTACTTTGATGTTGATATATTGTAAAGTAACATTGGTTTAACTGCATCAGTGTTATTTTGATATGGAACTGACTCCTGTTATGAATTTGATGATGCATTTATATTTTGAATTGACTCATTATGATAATTAAATTAACTAAATCGTTTATTATTTTGAATGTTTGCTGCTGGTAATTATAATTTATTTGATTTATTTTGAACCAAACCTGATTCACTTGTGTAGTGATGGGCAATCACTAATAAAATATGACTTAACTGATCTCCGGCAAAATAAATCAAAAGAGACCATAAAGCAAAACAATCTCACTCAAACTAAAAGGAGAAACTAAAACACGTCAATTGTTAAATAGTACTATTGAATAATTAAAACCTTTAAAACAGTTTCCAAAATAAAAGAATTATTCACAGACCAGCATGAGTGTTCCAAAATCCAAGAGGTTACTTGCAGTGAACAAAATCGGTAAATGTACAACCCAATCTGATGATAGGATAATTCACACACGAAGCAGCAGGTAACCAGAGTACTTCCTTCGGCAATAGCAGAGGGCAGAGACGAAATAACTCCAGAAGACGAAGACCTTCCTATGGATATCACAGTACAAGGAGCTGCCAGAGGGTTTTAGAAGTATTGTAGCTGCGTGATGAAAAGGAGTAGTGCTGTTAGGGTTTAGCACTGAACTGCCCTTCCAGTGTCGTGGAGAACCGGAGTAAACTTGCTTGAAAAACTGTTAGCACGTAAGGCAAGGATATTGGAGTTCCAGAAGAGAAACAAGGATGATGAACTTCCAGGAGAGTTGAGACCTCTACACTTGTAAATATGTATATCTCATTATAATAGATTAATTTTAAGGTAATTTCTTTGAGTTTGATCTGCTCCACCCTCCTTTTTTTGCCACCTTTCATCAGTCATTACAGCCCAATTGCCTGTTTTTATTTTGAACTTGTTGGTCTCTAAAACACGAGACCATTACAATATATGTATATATATATATATATATATATATATATATATATATATATATATATATATATATATATTATATATATATATATATATATATATATATATATATATATATATATATATATATATATATATATATATATACATATATATATATATATATGTATAAAACCCTGTAACTAGCTGACCAACCCAGCACTGCCTGGGAAAACTGTGAATGACAGTCTGTGCATAGGGAGAGCAAAAAGGGAAAGGGGAGGGGGAGGGGAGGGAATAGGGAAGCTGGGATGGGAGGATGAAGGAAGAGGGGGAGTGGTTTGTGTTGATGGTCCAACTGACATTCTGCTTTTTTCATGTGAACATTCACCATTCAAAAAGACAAGATTGAACTGACAGGTATTACCATGGTGACTGTCCTTTTTGGCCAGGTATTACTGTGCTGTCTGTCCCTTTTATCGAGGTACTACTGTGATGAATGTCATTTTTATCCAGAAATTACTGTGGTGACTGTCCCTTTCATCCAGGTATTACTGATCTGTCTGTCCCTTTTATCCAGATATTACTGTGGTGACTGTCCCTTTTATCCAGGTATTACTGTGCTGCCTCACACCTTTAAACAGGTATAACTGGACTGTCTGTCACTTTTGATCAGGTATCAGTGTGCTGTCTGTCACCTTTAACAAGGTATTACTGTGGTGACTGTCCCTTTTATCCAAGTAGTGCTGTGGTGAGTGTCCCTTTTATCCAGGTATTACTGTGGTGACTGTTCCTTTTATCCAGGTATTACTGTGGTGACTGTCCCTTTTATCCAGGTATTACTGTGGTGACTGTTCCTTTTATCCAGGTATTACTGTGGTGACTGTTCCATTTATCCAGGTATTACTGTGGTGACTGTTCCTTTTTATCCAGGTATTACTGTGGTGACTGTTCCTTTTATCCAGGTATTACTGTGGTGACTGTCCCTTTTATCCAGGTATTACTGTGGTGACTGTCCCTTTTATCCAGGTATTACTGTGGTGAATGTTCCTTTTATCCAGGTAATACTGTGGTGACTGTTCCTTTTATCCAGTTATTACTGTGGTGACTGTTCCTTTTATCCAGGTATTACTGTGGTGACTGTTCCTTTTATCCAGGTATTACTGATGTCTGTCCCTTTTATCCAGGTATTACTGTGCTGCCTCACACCTTTGAACAGGTATAACTGGACTGTCTGTCACTTTTGACCAGGTATCAATGTGCTGTCTGTCACCTTTAACAAGGTATTTCCGTGGTGACTGTCCCTTTTATCCAGGTATTACTGTGGTGACGGTCCCTTTTATCCAGGTATTACTGTGCTGACTGTTCCTTTTATCCAGGTATTACAGTGGTGACTGTCCCTTTTGTCCAGGTATTACTGTGGTGACTGTCCCTTTTATCCAGGTAGTGCTGTGGTGAGTGTCCCTTTTATCCAGGTATTTCTGTGGTGACTGTTCCTTTTATCCAGGTATTACTGTGGTGACTGTCCCTTTTTTCCAGGCATTACTGTGCTGACTGTTCCTTTTATCCAGGTATTACTGTGGTGACTGTTCCTTTTATCCAGGTATTACTGTGGTGACTGTCCCTTTTATCCAGGTATTACTGTGGTGACTGTTCCTTTTATCCAGGTATTACTGTGGTGACTGTCCCTTTTATCCAGGTATTACTGTGCTGACTGTCCCTTTTATCCAGGTATTACTGTGGTGACTGTTCCTTTTATCCAAGTATTACTGTGGTGACTGTTCCTTTTATCCAGGTATTACTGTGGTAACTGTCCCTTTTATCCAGGTATTACTGTGGTGACTGTTCCTTTTATGCAGGTATTACTGTGGTGACTGTCCCTTTTATCCAGGTATTACTGTGGTGAATGTTCCTTTTATCCAGGTATTACTGTGGTGACTGTTCCTTTTATCCAAGTATTACTGTGGTGACTGTTCCTTTTATCCAGGTATTACTGTGGTAACTGTCCCTTTTATCCAGGTATTACTGTGGTGAATGTTCCTTTTATCCAGGTATTACTGTGGTGACTGTTCCTTTTATCCAAGTATTACTGTGGTGACTGTTCCTTTTATCCAGGTATTACTGTGGTGACTGTTCCTTTTATCCAGGTATTACTGTGGTTACTGTTCCTTTTATCCAGGTATTACTGTGGTGACTGTTCCTTTTATCCAGGTATTACTGTGGTGACTGTCCCTTTTATCCAGGTATTACTGTGGTGAATGTTCCTTTTATCCAGGTATTATTGTGGTGACTGTCCCTTTTATCCAGCTATTACTGTGGTGACTGTTCCTTTTATTCAGGTATTACTGTGGTGACTGTTCCTTTTATCCAGGTATTACTGTGGTGACTATCCCTTTTATCCAGGTATTACTGTGGTGACTGTTCCTTTTATCCAGGTATTACTGTGGTGAATATTCCTTTTATCCAGGTATTACTGGGGTGACTGTCCCCTTTATCCAGGTATTACTGTGGTGACTGTCCATTTTATCCAGGTATTACTGTGCTGACTGTCCCTTTTATCCAGGTATTACTGTGGTGACTGTTCCTTTTATCCAGGTATTACTGTGGTGACTGTTCCTTTTATCCAGGTATTACTGTGGTGACTGTTCCTTTTATCCAGGTATTACTGTGGTGACTGTTCCTTTTATCCAGGTATTACTGTGGTGACTATCCCTTTTATCCAGGTATTACTGTGGTTACTGTTCCTTTTATCCAGGTATTACTGTGGTGAATATTCCTTTTATCCAGGTATTACTGTGGTGACTGTTCCTTTTATCCAGGTGTTACTGTGGTGACTGTTCCTTTTATCGAGGTATTACTGTGGTAACTGTCCCTTTTATCCAGGTATTACTGTGGTGACTCCCTTTTATCCAGGTATTACTGTGGTGACTGTCCCTTTTATTCAGGTATTACTGTGGTAACCTTCCCTTTTATCCAGGTATTACTGTGGTGACTGTCCCTTTTATCCAGGTATTACTGTGGTGACTGTCCCTTTTATTCAGGTATTACTGTGGTAACCTTCCCTTTTATCCAGGTATTACTGTGGTGACTGTCCCCTTTATCCAGGTATTACTGTGGTGACTGTCCATTTTATCCAGGTATTACTGTGCTGACTGTCCCTTTTATCCAGGTATTACTGTGGTGACTGTTCCTTTTATCCAGGTATTACTGTGGTGACTGTTCCTTTTATCCAGGTATTACTGTGGTGACTGTTCCTTTTATCCAGGTATTACTGTGGTGACTGTTCCTTTTATCCAGGTATTACTGTGGTGACTATCCCTTTTATCCAGGTATTACTGTGGTTACTGTTCCTTTTATCCAGGTATTACTGTGGTGAATATTCCTTTTATCCAGGTATTACTGTGGTGACTGTTCCTTTTATCCAGGTGTTACTGTGGTGACTGTTCCTTTTATCGAGGTATTACTGTGGTAACTGTCCCTTTTATCCAGGTATTACTGTGGTGACTCCCTTTTATCCAGGTATTACTGTGGTGACTGTCCCTTTTATTCAGGTATTACTGTGGTAACCTTCCCTTTTATCCAGGTATTACTGTGGTGACTGTCCCTTTTATCCAGGTATTACTGTGCTGACTGTTCCTTTTATCCAGGTATTACTGTGGTGACTGTTCCTTTTATCCAGGTATTACTGTGGTGACTGTTCCTTTTATCCAGGTATTACTGTGGTGAATGTTCCTTTTATCCAGGTATTACTGTGGTGACTGTTCCTTTTATCCAGGTATTACTGTGGTGAATGTTCCTTTTATCCAGGTATTACTGTGGTGACTGTCCATTTTATCCAGGTATTACTGTGCTGACTGTTCCTTTTATCCAGGTATTACTGTGGTGACTGTCCCTTTTATCCAGGTATTACTGTGGTGACTGTTCCTTTTATCCAGGTATTACTGTGGTGATTTTCCCTTTTATCCAGGTATTACTGTGGTGACTGTTCCTTTTATCCAGGTATTACTGTAGTGATTTTCCCTTTTATCCAGGTATTACTGTGGAGACTTTCCCTTTTATCCAGGTATTACTGTGGAGACTGTCCCTTTTATCCAGGTATTAGTGTAGTGATTTTCCCTTTTATCCAGGCATTACTGTGGTGACTGTCCCTTTTATCCAGGTATTACTGGGGTGACTGTCCCTTTTACTCAGGTATTACTGTGGTGACTGTCCCTTTTATCCAGGTATTACTGTGCTGTCTGTCTTCTTTATCCAGATATTACTACTGTACTGTCTGTCACCTTTAACCCGGTATTACTTTGCTGTCTGTCACTTTTATCCAGATATTGCTGTGGTAACAATCCCTTATATCCAGATATTACTGTGCTTTCTTTCCCTTTTATCCAGGTATTACTATGCTGTCTGTCCCCTTTAACCAGAAGTGTGGTGTCTGTCCCCTTTTATCCAGGTGTTACTGTGGTAACTGTCACTTTTCTCCAGGTATTACTGTGGTAACTGTCACTTTTATCCAGGTATTACTGTGGTAACTGTCACTTTTATCCAGGTATTATTGTGGTAACTGTCACTTTTATCCAAGTACTACTGTGCGGTCTGTCTCTTTTATATAGGTATTGCTGTGGTAACTGTCCCTTTTATCCAGATATTACTGTGCTGTCTCCCTTTTATCCAGATATTACTGTGGTAACTGTCCCTTTTACCCACATATTACTATATTCTCTGTCCCTTTTATCCAATTATTACTGTGGTGACTGTCCCTTTCATCCAGTTACCACTGAGCTCTCTGTCCCCTTTATCCAGGTATTACTGTGGTAACTGCCCCTTTTATCCAGATATTACTGTGGTAACTGTCCCTTTTACCCACATTACTATGTTCTCTGTCCCTTTTATCCAATTATTACTGTGGTGACTGTCCCTTTTATCCAGTTACCACTGAGCTCTCTGTCCCCTTTATCCAGGTATTACTGTGGTGACTGTCCCTTTATCCAATTACTACTGTGCTGTCTGTCCCCTTTATCCAGGTATCACTCTACTGACTAAAAGGCATTTTCAATAATATATTTGTTTGGTCTAGAGTACATGAAATGGGGTATGATAAACTCTTAGAGTTTCTTTACCACATAAGTTACAAAGTTAAAAGTTGTGGGGGAAGGGGAAGGGGGCAGCGGTACAGGTTTGAAACCTGCCCTTTTATTTAAGTCAAGTCAAATGATGGCCACGTCCCACATTTTGTCTAGATTGGTTAAGCGGTTCGGATTTGTATACCGCACAAACATACAATCATTCACTTTTATAAATAAGATATACAGTATACATATTCTTATATAAACATATATATGCAGTATATATATATATATATATATATATATATATATATATATATATATATATATATATATATATATATATATATATATATATATATATATATATAAATACACGTTTGTGTGATATTGTGTGTGTCCGTCTATATTTTATTGTGTATAGAACTTGAATATGGAGAGAATGTAGAAAGAGAATTAAAGTTTCCATAAAGATAGAAACTTAGAACTAAATTATTATAGCATGATAAAAAATGCCTTAGCTCGAATAATACTTTCGCTTTCTCCAATAGACTGGCCGTTGCACCGGTGCATAATAAAATTCGTGCATTGATTATTTTCAAATATATTTTCTTCGAAGGGCCAGTCATCCTTGTAATCAGTTGCTAAATTATTAAGGTGTTTCATTCTATTTAAGGTATGATATTTATAAATCTGCTCATTTTCTTAATTCATTTTGCGATGTTCTACCTTGATAAACGAGTTAAAATCTCTATTCGGCACATGGTGTATTTTTTTTTATTCCTTTTTAATATTGGCAATGTTTTTATTAGTGTTGACGGGCATTGATTCCAGTTCACTAGGAATATAAGCAATATTTAACGAAAGAACAGATTGTATTTTACATTTGCTCACTTTACCCATGTTTTAATTGATCGTGCACTCGGCAGATCGTACGGTAACACCATCGCGACGCCAAATATTTTGGCTTCTATTTGTTGGATTTGAAGGCGGGTAACGCGAGCATTCAAAGGTGTTTCAGAATTTAACAGACTGTATTGCTTTCAGTAGTTAACGGAAGGTATCGCCTTAGCTCTGCTTATCAAGGTATATATAGCCTGCGTGCACGTTGAGAAATAAGAGGAGTATTTTATATGTAAAAGTAAAGGGTTTTAATATGCACACGAAATATATATACTATATATACATATATATATATATATATATATATATATATATATATATATATATATATATATATATATATATATATATATATATGCATATATATATATGCATATATATATATATAATATATATATATATATATATATATATATATATATATATATATATATATATGCATATATATATATATATGCATATATATATATATGCATACATATATTATATATATATATATATATATATATATAATTATATATGTCTCTCTCTCTCTCTCTCTCTCTCTCTCTCTCTCTCTCTCTCTCTCTCTCTCTCCTCTCTCTCTCTCTCTCTCCAACTGTAAAAACTGTAAAATAAAAGGTGGAGAAAACGAGTTCCCAAATATCTCTTATTATCCTAGATGAGAAAAATCTCGTTATTTATTGAGGCTTAATCAAGTTTGGTTTGTTCGCGTAACCTCAAACCTAAAGGAACACTTCCGGTCTGGTGCGGCGTTGAGCTCAAGTGTATGTGCAGGCGCGTGTGTGTGTCTCCAAGTGTTTATAGAAATGCTATTTTTTCAGTTTCTTTAAATATAGTTTATTTATGCTTCACGAATAATAAACATAATGAAATGGTTTTCATTTTGCTGACATTAATCGTGCTGATTGTATTCAAGCGATCATTAATTTGATCTGATTCCATGCCAAATAGGTCGAATCACATGAGGCGGAGAAGAAAATCATTCTGTCATCTTTAATTACCATACTTCGTAATATTCAGCTTTAGTTCGATAAGCATTGTATATATTATTATTACTGAAATGTCAGCCTTGTCCGGTCAAGGTACTATTACGGTATTTTCAAGATTGCAATGTTGATCAGCGTTGTATCACCGTAAGGAAAACATAATTAAGTCTTTTTCTTTGACAGATGGTTTTATTTGTAAATATGCAATTTTCTAAATGATGTTGAATTAATCCTGTCACGGGTCAGGGAATGATATTCTTATTCTTCCTAATCGGTTATTCTTCCCTATCATTTCTCAGCTCCTCCTCCCCCCCAACCATCAACTATATATTATTCACTATCCATCACACTCGACAGGGATAAGAGTTATTTATGTATTTTATATATATATATATATATATATATATATATATATATATATACATATATATATATATATATATATATATATATATATATATATATATATATATATATATATATATACAGTCCAGAGGAGAAAAGAGAATAAAACAGCCTAATAGGTCGATAATTTCGCCTTTCTGCAGGCCT
>JANJGK010004146.1:35000-42500 GCA_039081455.1 Macrobrachium rosenbergii | reverse complement strand
TTTCAATATAGTTCCACTGCGACCAGTTCGATAGTTGTGTGTAAGGCTGAGACAGCCTATGATTGGTCAATGTGTGCCATCGGCTACATGCGCACAAAGTTTACTTTTATCCTCTGTGGTATAAGTGGGTTTACATTTGCTATGGCCATCGACGCAAGTACACATGTAATTGTATATCCACATGCTTATACATGTATATTTCACCGTATGCATATACATTATTTATCGTGGGTCGGAGCTACTATATTAATTAAAAGCTACTCTAGTTCCAACAGATACGGGTGGAAAACTATTTGCAATAAGAAATTGACACGTATGCCCATGCCCTGTCATTGCCTCGAAATAGAAGAATTTGATGTGTAGGCCTAATCTCAATGATATTAACATTGGACATGCAGTATTATGGTGAATTAACACCCTAGAATCGGAACTGGTTGCATTGCATAAATCTATGCTTCATTTCATTTAATATGGTCTCTGTGGAATCGCTTATGTAGGGCAACGCCAATTTAAAAGGAAAAAAAAGCAAGATTCTTGTGTATTTAGGCTGCGCGTGATAAGACAAAAAAAGATGCATAGACAGGATGATCCAAGATCTTCGTAATAATATTATATAACTTAATAAATCTTTTATCGGAGATATAAAATGACTGCATTCTTCACAATACCAGGAACTCGAGTCTGTGGTGTCATTATTCCTGCACGGAGCTCCGCCACATGACCGAGCGCAGTCAAATCCGTCCTGGCAATCATTTGGACTGGCGTGCAGTGGGCAGGGCTTCTCTGCAAAGGGCCCTGGATTTTGCTATAACCAAGACCACCGAAAATAGATCTATCTTTCGGGGGTCTCGGTATAATGCTGTATGAACCACGGCTCATGAAACTTATACCACGGCCCGGTGGTGGCCAGGCCCATATCGTTGCCAGACGCATGATTATGGCTAACTTTAACATTTATATAAAAACTACTGACAGTAGAGGGCTGCAATTTGGTATGCTTGATGATTGGAGAGAGGATGATCAACATTCCATTTTGCAGCCCTCTAACCTCAGTAGTTTTTAAGATCTGAGGGCGGACAGAAAAAGTGTAGGCAGAAAAAAATGCGGACGGACAGACAAAACCTGCACGATAGTTGTCTTTCCAGAAGACTAAAAATTACTGTCAGTTAGCTAAAATCTCGGTGTTCTCAGTTTCGTACATTCCATGGACATCAAATTGTAGAGAAAGCTCCAGTGCACAGAAAACAAATCACGCATTTGGTGGTGGGTGCAGAAATAAGAATAACAAGAATTAGAGTAAAACGACAAATTTTATTTTAAAAATAAAAATAAAACGATAAATCAACTGTAATTCTGTATTCCTCTCTCTTTCTCTTTCCCCACTCACAGGTTTGTGTGTGTGTGTGTGTGCGCGCGCGCGCGCGAGAGAGAGAGAGAGAGAGAGAGAGAGAGAGAGAGCGAATGTTTAGGCGCGTAAGTGTTTTAGTCATGCATAAGATCAAGGGTATAAAGAGCATGTCCACTACAGTTTCCTAACTTTCTACCCTGGAGGGAAAAAAGTTTTCCAGAATTTCCTAGAAATATCTCGCAAGTTGGAAGATTTGCGAAGCCGGGAATATGCTTCGAATATCTTAGCATGAATTTTAGGGGGATATCAACTTTACACAAGACACTTTCAATTTAAGAAGTATCTTCCATAAATATATTCTCTCTCTCTCTCTATCTCTCTCTCTCCCTCCTGTGTATATATATGTATACACTTAAATATATATATATATATATATATATATATAATATATATATATATATATATATATTATATATATATATATATATATATATATATATATATATATATACTCTGTATGTATATATATTATGTATCCCACAGGAAAATGACGCTTTCACGTCTATTAAGGCATCGTCTGGGCACAAATGAGACACAGATGAAAGGAAGGTTACAAAGTAAACAAAAAGAACAATAATACCAGATGGTCAGTTGTTAAAGGGTATTAAACAGAAAGATAATCCGGGATAATCCTGGATCAAGCGGTCACAAACTAAAACCATAGACCAAACTACAAGAGATACGGAAGTTTAGTCTTACAAAATCCAAAAACACATAAAAACTTGAATACCAGATGGTTAACTGCCAAGGAGCAATAAACAAAAGGGTAATCCAGGAAAATCCGGGATCATGCAGTCACAAACTAAAACCATGTACTTAACCGTAAGAGATGGGGAAATCTTACCCATTCAAATTGTAGAAACATGTATAATACGGAATATTATTTTTTCTTATATTTATCAACAACTTTTTTAATTATGAAGGCATCAAGTTTAAACAGTCCAAGACTTAAATTTAGAACACTTTCATTATTTGACCTGATAAAACAAGATTCAATTATATTCCTTTTAATTGTGTCGTTGCACTGGACTAAAGATCTTGCTTTGACTCCAGTTAATAGGATGATCTGAATCTCTCATATGTACGAATAATGCATTCGATATTTGGCCAGTTCTCACAGAATGTTGGTGTTGTTGATTCGTTGTGAAAGTGATTTTCCAGTTTGTCCATAATATATTTTATCACACTTTTTACAAGGAATTTCTTAGATTCAGCCAGAAACATCTTTAGGAGAATTTTTTATTACTAAAATCTTAACATTAAAATTACTGAAAACAGCATTTATGTTGAAAAGCTTTAAAGTTCTAGGAATTTGTAAAAACCTTCCATCATAAGATAAATTCGAGAATATTATGCTTGCTGAATTCAAGTTTGTTATTAGCTAAATAACATGTTTTCCTGGCTCTTTTCCATGCTACATCTACCAAGGTCCTTGGGTATTTAAGTTTCAAAGCAATATCATAAATAGTTTTGATCTCAGCATCAATGAACTGTGGGCTACAAACATGTAAAGCCCTTAAGAACATTCCAGAAAAAACAGAGAATGTAACATTTTGATGATTGGAATAATATTGAACAAAAGAGGCAATGTTAGTTGATTTTCGAAATACTGAAAAGGTGAAATTTCTATCATGTCTATGGACAGTTACATCATGAAAATTCAAATTACAATTTCTTTCTTCCTCGACGGTAAATTTTATAGAAGGGACTAAATTATTTAGCGTAACCAAAAATTCCTGGAGATTTTCGTGAACTGGCCAGATACAGAAAATGTCATCCTTAAACGCCGAGCCTCTAATTACAAGTGTCTGTCGTATGCCGGCGGCGTTCGGGAGTTAGCGCCGAAGCGGAAAAAAATTTCGTTTCAAAAAATCACAGCACGCTTAGTTTTTAAGATTAAGAGTTCATTTTTGGCTCCTTTTTTTTCATTGCCGGAAGTTTAGTATGCAACCATCAGAAATGAAAAAAAATATCATTATCATATATAAATATTGGAATATATGACAGCGCGAAAAAAAATTTCATATATAATTGTATACAAATCGCGCTGTGAGCAAAACGGTTAAAGCTAATGAGTTATTTTTTTTCGTTGTATTGTACACTAAATTGCGATGATTTTAGTATATAACAAATTGTAAAACGATCAAAGCAACACAGAGAAAATATTATCACAAAATGATGCATGAATTCGTAAAGCGCGGACGTAAAAAGTTTTTTTTCTAAAATTCACCCATAAATCGAAATATTGTGCTAGAGACTTCCAGTTTGTTGCAAAATGAAGGTAATTGATTGAATATTACTAGACTGTAAGTGCTTTAGCTTACAATTGCAGTTTTTGACCATTGCGGTCGAGTTAAAGGTGACCGAAGGCCGAATTTTTTCTATTTATCGTGATTTATATGAAAATATTTCAAAACTGATAAAGCTACAACCATAAGTTATTTTCTTTTGTATTTCTACATGATATTGCGCACATTTTCATGTATAACACTATGTAAGGCCTAATAGGAAACTGTGCAAAAATTACGACAAGGTGACTACAGAAATTCTGAGATTTTCAGCAGTTACCGCGCAGAGGGAAGGAAAAAGAGTTTTTTAAAAAATTCACCATAAATCGAAATATTGTGCTAGAAACTTCCCGTTTGTTGCAAAATGAAGGTAAATGATTGAAAGTTACTAGAATGTAAGAGTTTTAGCTTACAATTGCGTTTTTCGACCCATTTCGTTCGAGTCAAAGTTGACCGAAGGTTGAAATTTTGGCACATCGTGATTTATATGAAAATATTTCAAAACTGATAAAAGCTACAACCATGAGTTATTTTTTGTTGTATTCTACATGAAATTGCGCACATTTCATATATAAAACTTCATGTAACGGCTAATGTAAAACGGTGCAAACATTACGACAAAGTGACGAAAGAATTTCTGAGATTTTCGGCCAAGATTTTTTTCAAAAATTTACCATAAATTGAAATATTGTGCTGGAGACTTCCAATTTGTGAAAAATGAAGGTAAATGATTGAATATTACCAGAGTGTAAGAGTATTAGCTTACAATTGCGTTTTTCGACCATTTCGGTCGAGTCAAAGTTGACCGAAGGTTGAAATTTTGGCACTTATTGTGCATTTATATGAAAATACTTCAAAACTGATAAAAGCTACAACCATGGATTGTTTTTTTTTGTTGTATTTTACATGAAATTGCGCAAATTTTCATATACAAAACTTTCTGTAATGGCTAATATAAAACTGTGCAAAAATTACGACAAAGTGACGAAAGAATTTCTGAGATTTTTGGCTGAGTTACCGCGCGGATGTAAGGAAAAAGTTTTTTTCAAAAATTCACCATAAATCGAAATATTGTGCTAAAGACTTCCAATATGTTGAAAAATGAAGGTAAATGATTGAATATTACTAAAGTATAAGAGTTTTAGCTTACAATTGCGTTTTTCGACCATTTCGGTCGAGTCAAAGATGACCAAAGGTTGAAATTTTGCCACTTAAGAGTATTTATATGAAAATATTTCAAAATTTATAAAGCTACAACCATGGGTTGTTTTTGTTGAATTCTACATGAAATTGCGCACATTTTCATATATAAAACTTTATGGAACGGCTAATATAAAACGGTGCAAAAATTACGACAATGTGATGAAAGAATTTCTGAGATGCGTCGCTGATGCTTTCTAGTGGGAGAAGAAAGAAATTCGCACATGCGCAGCTGGATCATGCTTGTAAACAAAACAACAGCGTGATCCCAGCATCCCTCAAGGCCCGTGATTTAAATTTTTTTGCAAACTAGGCCTATAAGTCTTTTTCCGCGAATATTTAAAAAAACTTTTTGTAGTCAACGTACCGTAACGTCCACGTGGCACCCGACAGACAATTTTAGTCGACGTAACAATACGTCCAGTCGGCGTTTAAGGGATAACTAAACCATATAACTTTTCGGGGCAAAATTCTTGGTAAGAATTTTGTCTCAAAAAATTCCATGTAAATATTACTAAGGACAGGAGCTAAGGGATTACCCATAGCCATGCCGAACTTTTGTACAAAAATTCCCCATTAAAACAAAATTTACTATCTTTGATACATAGCCTTATAAGATTAGTGAGGTTTGCTACTGTTAAAGGAATATCATAGCTTTCTAATTCTTCCTCTATAAATTCCAGTAAATCATCAACAGGCACTTATGTAAATAAAGAGACAACGTCAAAACTAACCATAGTAAAATCAAATTTCAAAGTCAAACTATTCAATTTGTCTATAAAGTCGACAGTATTTTTTATACTCGTATTAGAAATGTTTCCTACCAAAGATGTAAGAACTTTTACAAGCCATTTAGATAAATTATACGAAACTGAGCCTGCTGAATTAATGATTGGTCTAATAGGGTTATTGGTAGGGAGGAGCACTGAGTGGTAAACTGTTTAATTAAATGGTCAGAGCCCTTTAGAATGGATTTAATTTTTTGCTAAAATGAGAGTTAACTGTCTGTGTGGGATCTGACCTCAGTTTCGTATAAGTTCCACTATCATTCAATAATGTCATTATTTTATTTATGTAGTCACTTTTATTCATTACTACTACTGCATTAGACCCATCTTCCTTTGTTCCTTGCAATGTTTCGCCTTTTTTAAGGGTTTTTAGGCCTGGAGAAATCTTACGGGAACATTTGGGGAAGAAGGCTTGGCCATAGCACCATACATAATACCTTTACAAATATTGATGTCATCAGGACATAGATTATGAATAAATTTTTCCAAATAACAAAATGATTTTGAAATATCGACACAGGTTACCGTCAGAAACACCAAAACTTAATCCATATCCCAAAGCGGCTGTCGTAGCACTATCCACCGGTTTGTCTGATAAATTAACCATAAAGTTTCACGTTGGCATGTTTAGGATAGTCGCTTTCAGCAATAAGGTTCTTCAGCTTGAATTGAACCTTCCTTTCAAGTTGGTTGCAACACCTTCTTAATTTACCTTAGCAATAATCCAGCATTCGATTCTTCCACTCCCAAGAAACAGTCTGATTAAAGCCATACCGTCTGCTTCTAAGGGTACTAAAAGCATCTTCTACTTCCACTTTTGTAATTTCGATGTGCTTCTGAAGTATGGTCCATTGAAGCTCGTCGAAAGGTCGCGCTGATAAACGAAGAATTCTCCTTGGTAAAATCGACTTGAGCATCACTTGCTCACCCGTGCAATTCTGTAGAAGGTTAAGTCGAAGTTTCAGCTTGTGAGCTTTGGTAAGGGCATTGCAGAAAGACGTCACGAATAGAACAAGGCTCGGAAGATTCACAGAAAAGGTGTAGAAGTTGCGCGTGGTTTCCATTATGCTTAAAGTCACAATTTGAATGGGTAAGATTTCGTATCTCTAATGGTTAAGTATATGGTTTTAGTTTGTGACTGCGTGATCCCGGATTTTCCTGGATAACCCTTTTGTTTATTACTTCTTGGCAGTTAACCATCTGGTATTCAAGTTTTTATGTGTTTTTGGATTTTATAAAACTAAACTTCCATATCTCTTGTAGTTTGGTCTATGGTTTTAGTTTGTGACTGCTTGATCCAGGATTATTTCGGATTATCTTTCTGTTTAATACCCTTCAACAACTGAACTTCTGCCTGCCATTTTCCTGTGGGATTCGCTTATACACTAAAGTCATGTACATCTACTGTGATTTTTTAAGCACACACACACACACACACACACACACACACACACACACACACACACATATATATATATATATATATATATATATATATATATATATATATATATATATGTGTGTGTGTGTGTGTGTGTGTGTGTGTGTGTGTGTGTGTGTGTGTGTATAAATCATTATTGTAGCAGCTAATGGAAGATCTCATTTTTTTTTTCCCTTATTCTCAGAAATACGTAGCAAAAATGACAACTTTGTTCTCAGCAGTGGAGGAAGCCAATATATTTTTTTTTTATTAACGTCCTCATCGTGAGGGTATTTGCTATATTACTGGATGCTGCAGAAGGCATCCCTGTAACGAAAGATTGTAACTGGAAAGAATAAGAGAATAATAATAGTAAGGCTTTCTGGAGTAAACCGT
>JANJGK010004146.1:27500-30000 GCA_039081455.1 Macrobrachium rosenbergii | reverse complement strand
AGCCACGTTAAATAAGTCTAATCCTTCGGCCAGCCCTAGGAGAGCTGTTAATCAGCTCAGTGGTCTGGTAAAACTAAGGTATACTTAACTTATGATCATTATAACCAAGTGGTATATATATATATATATATATATATATATATATATATATATATATATATATATATATATATATATATATATATTTTTTATTTCTTTGTTAATTTACTTATTATTTGTAACACAGATGTTTCAGCTTCTTAAAGCAGAAAGTTTTGTAGTATTAGATACAGAGTTGTATTTCCCGGATATCTGGGGGTTTTATCTCAAATCAACAAAGAATATATTTTATTTCCTTACACGCCATGTTCTTTTTTTCGTGCAGGAAATGAATATAACCTGTTTTTAAAAAAAACCGGGTAGCTTTATAAAAATCCACAATGCTAAAAGCTCGCTTTACACTTTATTTCCCCTCATCATATGCATGCTGCTTCTGTTGTCATGTACTAGTCGTTGTTCCATCATTTCCCTGGGCATTCATTATTCATGCAAGTTTTGAGGGAGGGGAGGGGAGGAGAGCTGTGACATTCCCTTGGCGGTCTTTTGAATGCCATGCCATTCAGTCGGACTGCGGATGACAGACAATAAATAAAGGAATCCTGAGTCTTTGGGAATGAAGCTACTTTCAAATGCAGCTCGAGTATTAATGGGACACGTTTACTGCAGTCTGTGAATGCTTATTTAGGGAACGTTAGGATAAGAAAGCGTTAAGATATAGACTTATAGTTCCTAATTGATAAGGACATTATAGCCTGGAAAAAGTTTCAGCTTTGCTGAAGAAAAATAAGTTTTCGGGAAACTAATTAGGAACTTTTCATACCAAAAAAAAATCGGCGATGTTTCAGTACTTGTCAGTTAACATGATTTCTTGTCTATATATATATATATATATATATATATATATATATATATATGTGTGTGTGTGTGTGTGTGTGTGTCTGCGTGTGTGTCTGCGTGTGTGTATGTACGTATGTATAAATCCAGTGCCAGTCAACATATTTAAGCGGAGTTTACATTAAAACTTGAACTTAAAATATTTGGCTACTATTAGAACAAGAGGCAGGTTTAGTCATGTATTTTCCTGGAATAAATGACAAGGTAGCCTACGGGTTCAGATACGCTTTCTGAAAATGGATGCAACCATATGGAGATGAAACGGAAAGAAGGGAGCCAATACTATTACTTATTTTCTTTGTAAAGCAGTTCTTCTTATTCAGGCGAAGCTGACTTATTGCAATAATGAACTAGAATTTCGAAGTAAGAAAAGGTGTGACCATGCCATCCTACTTGACTAAATAACCATTTTCTCTCTTTGCACAATTTTTATGCGGTTTAGTAAATTATAAAATACGCACTAGCACGCAAAATGCACATACTCTACATTGAGAGAAAGCATGGGAAATGTCTCAAGTGAGAACAGGGCATAGTAAAATTGCACACTGGAAGAAAGGTTAGAGAGGCATCCAATGGTCTTTGAGCATAAATACCAGGATCAAAAAGGCGTCAATTGGATCTGAAAAGATCCAGTTCCCAGTGAACTACCGTGCTTGGGTTCCAAAGCTCTACAGTCGTGGCGTCCTGAAAAGGAAATGCCAACTATAGTAGTGTTTTTTTGTGCGTGTGTGTGTGTGTGTGTGTGTGTGTGTGTTTGTTTGTGCACTCTTTGAAGAACACTAAGAGTGTTGCAACTCTCTGGTGTTCTTTCAACTCGAGACTATTTCTATAAAAACTGATTCATGTTTTTAAGCTTACATTTGAAAAGGCCATCTTGAATCCTTAGAGAAAAAGTGTTCTCTGCAAAAGGGAAAAAGGAAAATCTGACCTAAATCACCTTTCATTTGCACGAAATTTTTCTCAACAGAAAACGAACACGGTTTAAGATTTCACGACCAACATCCTCGGACCATCATGGTCTTGCAAAGCTTGCTTACTCTATCTTACAGCTATAAATAGTTCCACGTTTCTGTTGTTATGTTGTCGCGGGTCATTAATTAATTGAGAACGACTATCGATCAGGTGCTCTCGTAAACTGGAGCCCCAATATACTGACACGAGACAGTTCAACGTGACTGAAATTCTTAATGCGAGTACCGCAGACATTTTACGAGTTGATATACTTAGATGGCCTCCTCTCTAAAGTGAATGAATGTGGGACGTTCTTTGATTCATCTTTAAAGCAATTATTATGTTATTCATATATATATATATATATATATATATATATATATATATATATATATATATATATATATATATATATATGTGTGTGTGTGTGTGTGTGTGTGTGTGTATGTGCGTTTGTGTGTCACACATCTCTCTCTCTCTCTCTCTCTCTCTCTCTCTCTCTCTCTCTCTCTCTCTCTCTCTATATATATATATATATATATATATATATATATACATATACATACATATGTGTGTGTACTGTATTCATACATTCTTGCAAATATCTACACTGTAT
>JANJGK010004146.1:0-22500 GCA_039081455.1 Macrobrachium rosenbergii | reverse complement strand
CTAACTACTGACTCTACTGCATCTACCTCTGTGTCTACTTCTACATTAACTAAGGTGACGGGATCCACGTCTACATTTTTAACTAATTCTACATCTCTACTAATATAAGGTTTGAGCATATTAATATGACATACTCGAGTTTTCTTTCTTTTATCAGGGGTCTCTATCAAATAATTCACATCATTATATTTCTTCAGAACCTTCCAGGGTCCTGAAAACTGTGCCCTCAAAGGATTTCCTGGAAAGGGCAACAGAACTAAAACCCTGTCTCCAGGTTTAAACGCCCTTTTTATAGCACCAACATCGTATCTGTTTTTCATAACCTCCTGGCTTTCTGCCAGATTCTCTTTAGCAAACTCCCAGGCCTTTCTTAATTTTACCTGAAGCCCTGACAAATAATCAAGAATGTTGACCTCGGGAGTTTCCCCCTCCAAATGTTCACGTACCACTTCCAAAGGCCCGTGCACACAATGCCCAAAAACAAGCTCGAAAGGGGAGTACCCCAAAGCCTCGTTTGGAACGGAACGAATAGCGAATAAAGCATAAGGGACTTCTTTATCCCATTCTCCTCCGGACTCCAAACAAAACTTTTTTAAAACAGACTTCAGGGTCTGGTGGAACCGTTCCACCTGGCCCTGACTCTCAGGATGATATGGGGAAGAAGTAATGTGTTTTATCCCCAACTCAGACATTTTATTCTTGAAATATTTGCTTGTAAAGTTAGTACCACAGTCCGATTGCAAAGTGCGAGGTATGCCAAACTTAATAAAGAAACCAACCAAATTATCAACAATCTTTTCACTCCGGATACTCCTCAGGGGGACAGCCTCCGGGAAGCGAGTCATCCTATCCACAATTGTTAACAAATACTCATTGCCCCGCGCGTCCGCGGGAGAGGGCCCACAACATCAATCACCACTTCCATAAAAGGCTCCCCAACTGAAGGTATGGGAATGAGTGGGGCTTTAGGTATCTTTTGATTGGGCTTCCCCACCAGCTGACACACACCACAAGAAAGTACATAGCGCTTTACATCTCGGCGCATTCCGGGCCAATAAAAAGGCTGTGCAACCTTCTGAAACGTTTTTCTTACTCCAAAATGCCCCGCAAGATTATTTTCATGAGCTAAAAACAAAATTTTGTTCCTATATTTTTCAGGAACTACCAACTGGCGGGTAACCTCTACCTGGTCAGCAGGTGCATGAGCAGACCTACTAACCCTGTAAAGCAACCCTCTCTCTTTACAGAATACTGGCTTCGATAAATCATTACCATCACTACTAATAAATTCATTAAATTCAACAGTTTGGGCTTTTCTAAAAGCCTTGGAATCCCACTCCACGTCTCGAAAATTAAGTACACCATTTGTCACAAAGTCAGTCTTATGTCCATCAATCACATCCAAATCCAGCTCCACCTCGGCCAGGTCAACCTCCTTTGCCTTTGACCTCGTTATTACCGAGATAGGTTTAAAAATATCACTCATAGGACAGTGGTCATCCCCTGCTTCGACCACAGACAGAATTGGAAATATACAAGATTCATCATTAATGGACAAATCGTTAGCAAAAATTAAATCTATTTTAGGAATTGGCAAACTATCAACAACCGCCAATTTTACCACACCTGAAAAGTACTTAGTGTCAAGAAAAAAAGTTTCAAGTGGGTATGAATCCACTGTATTCGGGAAACCACCTAATACAACATAATCATTATTCTTATAAATATATCCATCCGGGACAGCCCCTCGTAAAATTAATGACTGAGCAGCCCCGGTATCTTGCAATACTTTAATTTTTGTCCCTATCTGTTTAGTCTCATCCGTGAAAATAGTTCCGTCAGTTATATATTTACGAAATCTAAGTCATTTAGCCTCGTCTTCCCTAGGCGGTTTATCCGCTGTTACAACGCTGACAGGTTTCGGGTTCCTTTCGAAATATTTCTTTCTTGAGAAACATTGCGCCTCGACATGACCTCTCCTACTGCACCAGTAACAAACTATCCCTAACTCTGAAGCCTTAGTATTACCTACGTTCCTACTAGTATTAACATAACTACGAGAATTAACATTATTTACACTACTAGTTTTACTATCAATACTACTATTATTCTTATTATTATTCATATTCCTGTCAAAATTGGGTTTGTCAGACTCGGGTTGTCTGTTCTGGTTATTCCTTCTCCACCAGCTACCACTGAAAGATTTCCTATTGTCTACTGATACTTCCCTAATTACCTTTTCCTGCTTGTGGGCGAGGGCGTACTCGTCCGCCGCAATAGCTATCTCCTGTAAGGAATCCAGTTTTAACTCCTCCAAATGTATTTTTAACTCCCTCGTCACAGTCCTTTTAAATTCTTCTATTAAAATTAATTCCTTTAATTTAGAAAAACTGTCAACATCCTTTGACTTCAACCAGTCCTCACAAAACTGTTCCTTCTGCCTCGCAAATTCTACAAATGTCATCCCGGGCTCTTTCTTAAAATTGCGAAATTTCTGCCTATAGGCCTCAGGGACTAAATCATAGGCTTTAAGAATTATGGCTTTCACTGTGTCATAATCATTACAAAGATCTTCATTAAGTGTATTATATACACGTTGAGCTTTCCCTTTCAAATGACACTGGATCATAGTGGTCCACATGTCCTTTGGCCAAACCAACTTTTTAGCTATCCACTCGAAAGAGGTGAAAAATTCAGGGACATCTTCCTCATTGAACAAAGGTACCAACTTCAATGCTGACATCAAATTAAAATGATTCCCAGCGTTACTATTTTTATGATTACTATTATTACGCATCTCCTGCAAGATAATCTCGTGTTCCCTTTCTTCGGCTTGCAACTGCATCGCTTTTAACTCTGACTCTTTAATTTTTGCTTCCTCCCTCAAAATACTGAGTCTCAACTCACTTACCTGATGAATGTTACCTTCATCTAGTTCTCGGTTTCCATCGTTAGTGACGTTGCCCTGTTCTTGTTTTTTGTTTAATTCTGTAACACTTACGCTCTCTTGGTACTCTTTAGCAGCTTTCAGCACTTCTTTAAGTAATTGGCCCTTACGAATTTCCGAGGGCAGTTCCAAATGCAAAAACTGTGACAAAAACCACAACTCCTCCCGTTTCAAATCAAAAATATTTTCTTCCCACTCAGGGCTACTGAGAAATTGGGCCGCAGCCTCCTCAACTTGAACCTCGAAATAAGGCATTTTCTAGTTTAAATGGAGAAAGAGAAAAGAAGAAAGCTCCTGCCACTTAAGGCCTATCAAACAAAATTATCCCTTTCCCACCTTTCTCTGCACTCCTCGAGAAAACTCTATGAACGTTATTGTCTGGCAGTAGATCCTGTCACGGTCGCCAATTATGTAATGAAGCCTATGAGATGGTGACGAGTTCAGAGATTCTTTGATCTACTTTAAAGCCCTTACCACCATGAAAATGAGTAGGACACGTACCAGAACAAAAACAATTCAAAAGCACTTTCTCAAAGAGAAGGTTACAGAGACACTAAACGAACAATTTAATTATTTATTACAACTATTATCTTAAGATTACAAAGGAATCCCTTGAAAACTGCACTTTAGGGAAGAAAAAATATAAACAATTACAATTCCAAAAAAAACACATTCGCCTAGCTAACTAGCACACTGAAGTAAAAGAGAAAGGAATTAGCTGGAGATAGAAACCACATACACTCGGGTCGGTGTGATAGTAAGAGACAAAGTAGGAAATTAACCTTAAACCTAATTATTTACAAACTTCAAAAAAAAAAAAGGAATCGAATTAACACACATTTGCAATAGAATATCAATCACCGCATTGGTATTGATCAATCGTAGTCCCGCTAATCAACTGCAATAAAGTCGTCCCTTAACACCATGCAGCGAAGTTTTGTCTCCTAAGATGAATTTCAGAAAAGTGCCACAAAGTAGGAGACACTCAACACAGATCGTCTCTATGGGTAGGAATGGTTAAAAATTCACACAGGGTCTGGGATCTTACCCTTTTCTTCGCCCTGGGAGGCCCCTTAACGACTCCAGAGGTTCAGCAAGCTGAGGGCATGGGCAATGACGGGCGAGGCTCGCCTCCGAAAGTACGTATTTGCAAAGAAGGGCGTCACACGACCCCTTACACAATCTGAAGAGACGCCAGCACCAGTACTGTTCATAGGGGGTGGCAAGGAACAACTCCTCCAAGAGGCCCCCAGCAGCAAACGTCGAGGGCGCCTTCGGAATATCTCAGCAAATTGCCACAAGCCGACAGAGAGTATGGGAGCTGAAAACCTCTCTAAAGGGAGCCGTTAACTGAGGTCTGATTACTCAAAAAGGTCGCCGCATCACCAGCGGAGACGAAAAGAAACAGGCAACGAACAGCCGAAGCACCATCAAACATGAAAAGATAAAGACACTTACATGGGTGACGTATCTATTAAAACTACAACTACCCTTTGAGGGGAGGAAAAGACCCCAGTCCAGCCTTCAAGAGACATACATTAACAAAACTGGACAAAAACAAAAACTTACTCTAATGGGCCAAAACAAAAACACCGAAAAATATCAAATTAATTAATTTCATTAACTTCATAATAATAATAATATATATATATATATATATATATATATATATATATATATATATATATATATATATATATATATATATATATATATATATATATATATATATATATATATATATATATATATTATATAATATATATATTATTATGATTAGCAAGAATTCGCTAGCAAATTGCCTCCCCCCCCCATCCCCTCCTTTGTTGTTGTTGGTTGTTCTGTTGTGTTTCATTTACTGCCAGCCGGCCGATCGATAGACCATCTGTCTATCGACTTAAATACAAGGGTTTAAAAGATTAAGGCTGCTCCCTTTTTTGATAAAGATCTTTCTTCGAGGCAAAAGTAATCTGTCTTGGGCGTTTCTTACAGGCAAAACCTCCCCTACGGGCAGCAGGTGCATGAGTCAAAACCCCTGTGTTGGACGCACCCCCTGCCCCATAGGAGGGGATAAAAGCAAAAGCCCCCCACGAGGTCTCGACACACACACGCGGGCTGGAAGATATGGAATGAAGACGTCCCCAACACCTGGCCTCACCGATGCCCTTGCATCCTACCCACGTGGCCCTTTCCAAAGTATACTTTTCCTCGTGCCCTTCGACCGCATTCCAAGCGTTCGCTCCACCGTGGGCCTGCCTCGAGCCCACACACCATTGCTTGGAGTTTCGAGGAGTCCCCATCGCCTTGCCCCTTTACGGAAGCCCTTGCATCTCACCACGTGGAAGAAACTGGCCCTCGGAAATCGCAAGTCATCCACGGACCGCCTTCTACGCGCCCTCGGAAAATCTGCTAAGGTAAAGTGCCCTGGAAGAGCCCCATTTCAGTCACACTTTTGTCTCGTAATATTTGCTTAAAGAGAAAGCCAGAAATCACCCTTGTCTAATGTCCGTGCGCCTCTTGCATCGGCAGTATTAATTCTTTATTACTCCTTTGGCACCCTCAGTGCAGCTTCGAACTCATTATTCTTTTGTCTATTTTCATTACTGGCGTATAATGTGCATATCTCTCATTTCAGAGGGACCCTATTTCGTGGAAGCTTCTCGGACTGTGTCTGGAATCCCCCAGTTTCATTCAATCCCGTAGGAATCTCCTTCAGGATAGTAATCTACTTGAGTTCCTCTTTCCCGTACTGATATCATTTATGTAAATACACTCCTTTAAATTTGCCCACGTGTTTTACGTAATATTTCCCTCAGTAACAAGAGCCCTATGCTCATATGAAATTCTCCTTTGTTTTCCTCTTTTTTACGTTTTCCTGTACCCACGAAGTCAGAATCACAAGGCTAAATTACCTTAAATCGTTGCTACCTGTCTCACAGAACATATTTCAAACTAAAACCACGGAAAAGCGTAAAAATGGCGACCTGGCCATAGATCTCGTTTTGCAGTTGCAGTTCCCCTAGTGTTGCTTTATTGCATTTGCAACGTGCCAGATCAGCTATTAGCAAAGCTAAGCTGGGTACGAGACAATTACGAACCTTATGTGTAAAACCAGCACACAGATCCAGAAAATTCCACGTAAGTAATGTGTTTATCTTAGCAAAACCTTTTTACAATCGTGACTGTTCCTAGGAATTAGAAATAGGGACGCATGTATTCACTGAGAGAAAAGGACCGCCGTATTAGATTCGTTAATGCATGCCTTTCAGGATAGGTAGTTAGGAAATAACCAGTGCTAACCATCCTTTGCTTCGAGGAATAGTGCAAAAGAAATTCCTCTGTGATAACTTTTACTTCGCAGTTTGAATTAGCGAACTGTTATTTAGGCACGAATAAGCTCCCACGTGGGACACGAGGAAGTCAGCTTGCATTGCTGAAAATTCTCTCAGTGTAGTTAGAATTCGAGTTAGGTGTTAGGAAAGCGAAATTTAAACTCCGCTTATAGGGAAAATTACTAGGCCGTTGTACTGTTATCCTCTCGGTGCTGGCCAGACGACCTGCACACATCCCCCCCCCCCCGCCCAGGCCCGCGTGTGTAGCATTTTTTTTTTTTCTCTCCCCCATTCATTTCCCAGCAAACATTTTTCTTTGGGTTTCCCGTTAGTAATTTCTAAGTCCTAAGGGACGAATCGTATTTCCAAGTCCTGAGTGACTCCTAAAATTCTACGTCGCACGTGGCGAGAATTTCTCCAAATTCCAGTCCTCAGAGACTCCTAAAATTCTACGTCGCACGTGGCGAGAATTTCTCCAAATTCCAGTCCTCAGAGACTCCTAAAATTCTACGTCGCACGTGGCGAGAATTTCTCCAAATTCCAGTCCTCAGGGACTCCTAAAATTCTACGTCGCACGTGGCGAGAATTTCTCCAAATTCCAGTCCTCAGAGACTCCTACTCCAATTCTACGTCGCACGTGGCGAGAATTTCTCCAAATTCCAGTCCTCAGAGACTCCTAAAATTCTACGTCGCACGTGGCGAGAATTTCTCCAAATTCCAGTCCTCAGAGACTCCTAAAATTCTACGTCGCACGTGGCGAGAATTTCTCCAAACAGTCCTCAGGGACTCATACTAAACTTCTACGTCGCACGTGGCGAGAATTTCTCCAAATTACAGTCCTCAGAGACTCCTAAAATTCTACGTCGCACGTGGCGAGAATTTCTCCAAATTCCAGTCCTCAGAGACTCCTAAAATTCTACGTCGCACGTGGCAAGAATTTCTCCAAATTGCTGTCACAGCTAGGTTATCCATATAAGACAAACTGTATATCAACCTCTTCAACTTTTGCAATTCAGGAGGGTCTGTCTCTGCATCTACAATGAGAATCTTGTAGAGACCTAACATAAGTAATGCTGGGCTTGATTTAAGGCCAAAAGGTAGCCTGTTGTGTTTGTAATCTCCTTTGGTAATATTACGAAACCAATACAGTAAAAGTCTCGCTTGATCAATTTCCTTCAATCCAATGGACAAAAATGCCTTCTTTATATCAAAACATAGCAGATAGTTATCAAATCTAAGTTGTAGAATTGCTGTAGAAATCTTCGAATTCATACAAGGTCCCGCCAACATAGCCTGGTTATGACTGACAACTAATTTCTTATCAGAGCATTTCTCCTTTAAATTTGACAAATAGACTACGCGGCACTTTGTTGTTTCTCTATTCAAACGAAACACAGGCATATGAGGCAGGAAGCTGTAGAAAGGGTGGCTTTCTTTGAAGGAGTCCAAATCTGTAATTTCCTCAATAACACCCTCCTCTAGCTGTTCTTTGAAGGTTTGATCAATCATCTGCAGCAATTTCGGTTGATGTTGATATTTAGTGCGAATAGACTTTAAAATTGCCACTGCTAAATTCTCATTTTTTGCAAGAAGATTAGAAACATTACTCTTCCATAGCAAAGGCATGATAAGTCTTCCGTCTTCGTTTCTTAATGTTGAATGCAATACAAAATCAATAATATCCTTATTTTCTTGATCCTGCTCATCACAACATTCAACTTCATCATCAAGAACATATTTACATGATAACAAGGTATCATAATCATCATTTATCGTACCTTCCTCGACTTCATCTTTGGCAATACGTCCGTGTTCACTACAACCCTGAACTCCACAGAGATCAACTGCAAAGGAATTTGAAATGGTACCTCTGCAATCACTTCCAATATCTATAAAATTATCAGAAATAGAGCGAGAGTGTGTTGGAGTTGCAGCTTCTTTGGATAAGGCCGTGTTGGCTGAATCTGGCAAAAAAGGTAAACTATCATACAACCTATCGTGCCCCACGTTGGGCGCCATATAGGAAAATAATTTAAGATGTTTGATGAATGAATGTTAAATTGAATATTCAATATCCTTTCACGGAATAATTAAATAAGGTTTCGAATAAAAACAGTAAATAATTAATATTAATATTGAAAGAAAAATTAAATATTTAACAATATTAAAAAATTCGAAAAAATGCAAAATTATGTTCACATAGGTTCGTTTTAGATTTCAATATCTGCCGTGGAGAATTATTGCTATGTTACCTCCTTTGATGGCTGCTTAAGTACTGACTTCTCCTCTCCAAAAAGAACAGTGAAGTAAAGAACAGTAGATCACTCCTGGAGCGGAAATATGTAAACAGGCAGTATCAAAATGTTCAGTAGTTTAACTGCATTTTAAAGAGCAGTAAAGGCTTGGCAAGGTATTTAAACTAATATAATTATTATTTTAACATTAAATAATTATTATTACTTTAACTTTAAAGAACCATTATTTAAATAATTAAGTAATCAATATCAAAGCAATAAAATAATCAGCATTTGATTCAGAAACCTAAACGATATTAATTACTTAAAAATAGGTAATTTCCCAGTTTAAATGAAAACAAAAATATTAGTAAATAAATAAATAAATATATACAAAGAATTAGAAAAAGTGTTAACACTATTTTCTAACACTCCGGCCCGACGATGGAATGTTTTGCCGAAGGTAAAACATTGCCATGTAGACAATGAATTGCATTAAGAATCATCTGCAATGTAAGTCTGCTTAATCCTTGCTTTGGCAATTTTGGCTGCCTGTCGCAAAGGCTTAGCTTCTGCTTGCTTTTTGTTTTCCTCTCTAATTGGATTAGGCACCCCACCATCATGAAATTCATGGTCCTCGACAGTCAAGAGAGGAATTAAAGATTCAGAATGATAATGTACCTTTGATCCATTTCCCTATAATAACACAGCTCCTGTTACTTCTTCTAGTTCGTTTTCTTTTACGTCTAGAATTCGTGCCATGTCATAATTCGTTGGTTTTTGCATGTGATCCCTAATGAGTACAATGTCCCCCCTCTTCAGCTTATGATGTTTCTTTGGAACATATCTGGACTTTTTATCGGTTGCTTGCTGTATCATCTGGGCCATAAACTCCCCGTTGTATAGATCCCTCAACCTATCCCTAACTTTTCGGAGCTTGGAATAAGCATCTTTGATATGCTCGTGATCCCATGGAAGCTCGTCATCTGGAAGAGACTGGAGATCTGGAATAATATTTACAGAAGCTAGCTCATAACCTTTTAATAGCATTTCAGGAGTTATTGGAGCTGGAAATTCTAGGTCAACCTTTCGAAGGCCTTCTTTAAAAGCAATAGGCCTGCGATTTGCAATATGATTAACCTCTAATATCACAAATTCAAAATCTAATATAGACAAAACATTTTTCTTAACTGATCCATATATCAACTTCTTAACAATTTTGATACAGGATTCCACTAATGATCCTAGCTCACTGTGACCCTTAAAATATTGTTCGAATTGCAAACATGATATACCATTTGTTACCATATAATTATATGTAGCTGAATCTGACAGAAAGGCCTTCACAGTGTTTAATCCACTTACAATCTGCGATCCCAAATCCGAAAACACCTTTTCTGGTATTCCATAATCAAAGACGTGCAACTGTAAGGCCCGTAGGAACATAGCAGCAGTCAAGTCATGACAAATCTTCAAATTTATAGCCCTACTCCACATGCATGTTACAATAAGAATCCAGACTTTCTTTTTTTGCTTATTGTCCAATACTGAGAAGGGTCCAATGTAATCTAAATAGACATAACGAAAGGGTATATTAGAAGGCATCAACCGGTCTTCTCTGTATGCACTCTGATTTAACTTAACAGGGCGACCATTAAGACGTTTACAAGTTATGCACGATCTAAGAACCCTTTGTATGGTTGAAAATGCATGAATGATAAAATACTGCTTCCTTATTTCAGAAAGCAGTGTATAAAAGCCAGCATGTTTAGTGCAATGATGAACATCTAATATTATTGCCTTTGTCAAAGGGCTGGTCTTTGATAGCAAAATTGGATTTAGTTGTTCCCTGTTCATTTGGTTTTTACGAAAGCACTTGCTTTTTATTCTTAAAATTCCTTTCTCATCAACAAAAATGTTGAATTTGGCAACAAGGTCTGGAATACTTTTCAGTGTTTTACCTGAATTAGAAAAGTACTCAAAAATGTCCTTAAATTCCTGATACTGATCAAATTTAACAAGGAACGATACTGCAACCTTGTGCAAGGAAACATCGTCAAGACATTGAATATGTTGATATTGCTGGGGGTTCTTCTCTTTCATCTTTCTTTTACAATTATTAAGAAATTGAAGAACATACCTGTAAATTCTGACAAGTTTTGAAAAAGATGAAAATTTATCAACCTCAATTAATGGGTTTCCTAAGAGAGTTGTTTCGCTGCACCTTTCAGCCATATTGACATTAGCTATAACAAGAGGATTGGGTACCGACACTTTCAGTGCATCAACTGGCAGGTCATCAGACTTCAAAAAATGTGGCCAAGTATAAAAGTTGGACTTGCTCAGTAGATAGTAACTAACAGGACGGCTGGCCATGTCTGCTGGATTTTCCTGACCTTCACAAAATGAGAAGGTAATTTGAAATTTTTCGCATAATCTGGAAATAGTATGCAATTTGTTCTTTACCATAACAGGGACATTCTTCATTTTATCCAGTTTATTAAAATGTAAATTAATCCAGTTAAGACAAATGGAACTATCTGTGTACAACTCCATACCAACAATGTTAATAGGACATAAAGCACTAGGGCCTGACAATTCCTGTCTTAGGTCATGAAGAACTTCAACTCCAAGTGCAACAGCCAAAAATTCCAAGCAAGGGATAGATTTAGTGGCAACAGTTTTGTTCAGAAGCTTGTTCTTTGAAAGTACGAAACTTACTTTGCCTGAGTCGAGATTCTTCATATAGATAACTGTAGCATACATTTGCTTTGAAGCATCTGTAAAACCAATGAGTTTATATGAATCAGATCTCTTGCCCATACCTCGTGGTACTTTTATTTCAGGAGCAGAATTCACTTGATTAGTGATGTTTGTCCATTCTCTTTGCAAGTCCATGGTAAGGTGAGTATCCCAATCCAAATCACTCCTGTATTGTAGTCTCTGAAAAAATAGTCTAGCCCTATTTTAAAGTGGGGCATTAAAATTGAACACATCAAAATTAGAAGCAATGCTTGATAAAATCTGACGCTTTGTTGTAGCCTCTGGGTTCAGATTGAGTTTTATAGTGGCAAGGGTGTCACTATCTCTCATCCATGAAAGACCCAAAAGTTTCACTTTATCATCAGTGGACGTTTCTGACATTACATCCAAGTCCTCTTGCAAAGAAGAGTTTGTAAAAAACTGTTGCAAGTAGATTTTGTAAGGAGCAAATATGCTTGACAAATTATTAAAAGCCCATTGGAGATCTTCAGTTGAATTTGCTGTCACAGCTAGGTTATCCATATAAGACAAACTGTATATCAACCTCTTCAACTTTTGCAATTCAGGAGGGTCTGTCTCTGCATCTACAATGAGAATCTTGTAGAGACCTAACATAAGTAATGCTGGGCTTGATTTAAGGCCAAAAGGTAGCCTGTTGTGTTTGTAAGCAACAAGTTTGTAATCTCCTTTGGTAATATTACGAAACCAATACAGTAAAAGTCTCGCTTGATCAATTTCCTTCAATCCAATGGACAAAAATGCCTTCTTTATATCAAAACATAGCAGATAGTTATCAAATCTAAGTTGTAGAATTGCTGTAGAAATCTTCGAATTCATACAAGGTCCCGCCAACATAGCCTGGTTATGACTGACAACTAATTTCTTATCAGAGCATTTCTCCTTTAAATTTGACAAATAGACTACGCGGCACTTTGTTGTTTCTCTATTCAAACGAAACACAGGCATATGAGGCAGGAAGCTGTAGAAAGGGTGGCTTTCTTTGAAGGAGTCCAAATCTGTAATTTCCTCAATAACACCCTCCTCTAGCTGTTCTTTGAAGGTTTGATCAATCATCTGCAGCAATTTCGGTTGATGTTGATATTTAGTGCGAATAGACTTTAAAATTGCCACTGCTAAATTCTCATTTTTTGCAAGAAGATTAGAAACATTACTCTTCCATAGCAAAGGCATGATAAGTCTTCCGTCTTCGTTTCTTAATGTTGAATGCAATACAAAATCAATAATATCCTTATTTTCTTGATCCTGCTCAGCACAACATTCAACTTCATCATCAAGAACATATTTACATGATAACAAGGTATCATAATCATCATTTATCGTACCTTCCTCGACTTCATCTTTGGCAATACGTCCGTGTTCACTACAACCCTGAACTCCACAGAGATCAACTGCAAAGGAATTTGAAATGGTACCTCTGCAATCACTTCCAATATCTATAAAATTATCAGAAATAGAGCGAGAGTGTGTTGGAGTTGCAGCTTCTTTGGATAAGGCCGTGTTGGCTGAATCTGGCAAAAAAGGTAAACTATCATACAACCTATCGTGCCCCACGTTGGGCGCCATATAGGAAAATAATTTAAGATGTTTGATGAATGAATGTTAAATTGAATATTCAATATCCTTTCACGGAATAATTAAATAAGGTTTCGAATAAAAACAGTAAATAATTAATATTAATATTGAAAGAAAAATTAAATATTTAACAATATTAAAAAATTCGAAAAAATGCATAATTATGTTCACATAGGTTCGTTTTAGATTTCAATATCTGCCGTGAAGAATTATTGCTATGTTACCTCCTTTGATGGCTGCTTAAGTACTGACTTCTCCTCTCCAAAAAGAACAGTGAAGTAAAGAACAGTAGATCACTCCTGGAGCGGAAATATGTAAACAGGCAGTATCAAAATGTTCAGTAGTTTAACTGCATTTTAAAGAGCAGTAAAGGCTTGGCAAGGTATTTAAACTAATATAATTATTATTTTAACATTAAATAATTATTATTACTTTAACTTTAAAGAACCATTATTTAAATAATTAAGTAATCAATATCAAAGCAATAAAATAATCAGCATTTGATTCAGAAACCTAAACGATATTAATTACTTAAAAATAGGTAATTTCCCAGTTTAAATGAAAACAAAAATATTAGTAAATAAATAAATAAATATATACAAAGAATTAGAAAAAGTGTTAACACTATTTTCTAACACTCCGGCCCGACGATGGAATGTTTTGCCGAAGGTAAAACATTGCCATGTAGACAATGAATTGCATTAAGAATCATCTGCAATGTAAGTCTGCTTAATCCTTGCTTTGGCAATTTTGGCTGCCTGTCGCAAAGGCTTAGCTTCTGCTTGCTTTTTGTTTTCCTCTCTAATTGGATTAGGCACCCCACCATCATGAAATTCATGGTCCTCGACAGTCAAGAGAGGAATTAAAGATTCAGAATGATAATGTACCTTTGATCCATTTCCCTATAATAACACAGCTCCTGTTACTTCTTCTAGTTCGTTTTCTTTTACGTCTAGAATTCGTGCCATGTCATAATTCGTTGGTTTTTGCATGTGATCCCTAATGAGTACAATGTCCCCCCTCTTCAGCTTATGATGTTTCTTTGGAACATATCTGGACTTTTTATCGGTTGCTTGCTGTATCATCTGGGCCATAAACTCCCCGTTGTATAGATCCCTCAACCTATCCCTAACTTTTCGGAGCTTGGAATAAGCATCTTTGATATGCTCGTGATCCCATGGAAGCTCGTCATCTGGAAGAGACTGGAGATCTGGAATAATATTTACAGAAGCTAGCTCATAACCTTTTAATAGCATTTCAGGAGTTATTGGAGCTGGAAATTCTAGGTCAACCTTTCGAAGGCCTTCTTTAAAAGCAATAGGCCTGCGATTTGCAATATGATTAACCTCTAATATCACAAATTCAAAATCTAATATAGACAAAACATTTTTCTTAACTGATCCATATATCAACTTCTTAACAATTTTGATACAGGATTCCACTAATGATCCTAGCTCACTGTGACCCTTAAAATATTGTTCGAATTGCAAACATGATATACCATTTGTTACCATATAATTATATGTAGCTGAATCTGACAGAAAGGCCTTCACAGTGTTTAATCCACTTACAATCTGCGATCCCAAATCCGAAAACACCTTTTCTGGTATTCCATAATCAAAGACGTGCAACTGTAAGGCCCGTAGGAACATAGCAGCAGTCAAGTCATGACAAATCTTCAAATTTATAGCCCTACTCCACATGCATGTTACAATAAGAATCCAGACTTTCTTTTTTTGCTTATTGTCCAATACTGAGAAGGGTCCAATGTAATCTAAATAGACATAACGAAAGGGTATATTAGAAGGCATCAACCGGTCTTCTCTGTATGCACTCTGATTTAACTTAACAGGGCGACCATTAAGACGTTTACAAGTTATGCACGATCTAAGAACCCTTTGTATGGTTGAAAATGCATGAATGATAAAATACTGCTTCCTTATTTCAGAAAGCAGTGTATAAAAGCCAGCATGTTTAGTGCGATGATGAACATCTAATATTATTGCCTTTGTCAAAGGGCTGGTCTTTGATAGCAAAATTGGATTTAGTTGTTCCCTGTTCATTTGGTTTTTACGAAAGCACTTGCTTTTTATTCTTAAAATTCCTTTCTCATCAACAAAAATGTTGAATTTGGCAACAAGGTCTGGAATACTTTTCAGTGTTTTACCTGAATTAGAAAAGTACTCAAAAATGTCCTTAAATTCCTGATACTGATCAAATTTAACAAGGAACGATACTGCAACCTTGTGCAAGGAAACATCGTCAAGACATTGAATATGTTGATATTGCTGGGGGTTCTTCTCTTTCATCTTTCTTTTACAATTATTAAGAAATTGAAGAACATACCTGTAAATTCTGACAAGTTTTGAAAAAGATGAAAATTTATCAACCTCAATTAATGGGTTTCCTAAGAGAGTTGTTTCGCTGCACCTTTCAGCCATATTGACATTAGCTATAACAAGAGGATTGGGTACCGACACTTTCAGTGCATCAACTGGCAGGTCATCAGACTTCAAAAAATGTGGCCCAGTATAAAAGTTGGACTTGCTCAGTAGATAGTAACTAACAGGACGGCTGGCCATGTCTGCTGGATTTTCCCGACCTTCACAAAATGAGAAGGTAATTTGAAATTTTTCGCATAATCTGGAAATAGTATGCAATTTGTTCTTTACCATAACAGGGACATTCTTCATTTTATCCAGTTTATTAAAATGTAAATTAATCCAGTTAAGACAAATGGAACTATCTGTGTACAACTCCATACCAACAATGTTAATAGGACATAAAGCACTAGGGCCTGACAATTCCTGTCTTAGGTCATGAAGAACTTCAACTCCAAGTGCAACAGCCAAAAATTCCAAGCAAGGGATAGATTTAGTGGCAACAGTTTTGTTCAGAAGCTTGTTCTTTGAAAGTACGAAACTTACTTTGCCTGAGTCGAGATTCTTCATATAGATAACTGTAGCATACATTTGCTTTGAAGCATCTGTAAAACCAATGAGTTTATATGAATCAGATCTCTTGCCCATACCTCGTGGTACTTTTATTTCAGGAGCAGAATTCACTTGATTAGTGATGTTTGTCCATTCTCTTTGCAAGTCCATGGTAAGGTGAGTATCCCAATCCAAATCACTCCTGTATTGTAGTCTCTGAAAAAATAGTCTAGCCCTATTTTGAAGTGGGGCATTAAAATTGAACACATCAAAATTAGAAGCAATGCTTGATAAAATCTGACGCTTTGTTGTAGCCTCTGGGTTCAGATTGAGTTTTATAGTGGCAAGGGTGTCACTATCTCTCATCCATGAAAGACCCAAAAGTTTCACTTTATCATCAGTGGACGTTTCTGACATTACATCCAAGTCCTCTTGCAAAGAAGAGTTTGTAAAAAACTGTTGCAAGTAGATTTTGTAAGGAGCAAATATGCTTGACAAATTATTAAAAGCCCATTGGAGATCTTCAGTTGAATTTGCTGTCACAGCTAGGTTATCCATATAAGACAAACTGTATATCAACCTCTTCAACTTTTGCAATTCAGGAGGGTCTGTCTCTGCATCTACAATGAGAATCTTGTAGAGACCTAACATAAGTAATGCTGGGCTTGATTTAAGGCCAAAAGGTAGCCTGTTGTGTTTGTAAGCAACAAGTTTGTAATCTCCTTTGGTAATATTACGAAACCAATACAGTAAAAGTCTCGCTTGATCAATTTCCTTCAATCCAATGGACAAAAATGCCTTCTTTATATCAAAACATAGCAGATAGTTATCAAATCTAAGTTGTAGAATTGCTGTAGAAATCTTCGAATTCATACAAGGTCCCGCCAACATAGCCTGGTTATGACTGACAACTAATTTCTTATCAGAGCATTTCTCCTTTAAATTTGACAAATAGACTACGCGGCACTTTGTTGTTTCTCTATTCAAACGAAACACAGGCATATGAGGCAGGAAGCTGTAGAAAGGGTGGCTTTCTTTGAAGGAGTCCAAATCTGTAATTTCCTCAATAACACCCTCCTCTAGCTGTTCTTTGAAGGTTTGATCAATCATCTGCAGCAATTTCGGTTGATGTTGATATTTAGTGCGAATAGACTTTAAAATTGCCACTGCTAAATTCTCATTTTTTGCAAGAAGATTAGAAACATTACTCTTCCATAGCAAAGGCATGATAAGTCTTCCGTCTTCGTTTCTTAATGTTGAATGCAATACAAAATCAATAATATCCTTATTTTCTTGATCCTGCTCATCACAACATTCAACTTCATCATCAAGAACATATTTACATGATAACAAGGTATCATAATCATCATTTATCGTACCTTCCTCGACTTCATCTTTGGCAATACGTCCGTGTTCACTACAACCCTGAACTCCACAGAGATCAACTGCAAAGGAATTTGAAATGGTACCTCTGCAATCACTTCCAATATCTATAAAATTATCAGAAATAGAGCGAGAGTGTGTTGGAGTTGCAGCTTCTTTGGATAAGGCCGTGTTGGCTGAATCTGGCAAAAAAGGTAAACTATCATACAACCTATCGTGCCCCACGTTGGGCGCCATATAGGAAAATAATTTAAGATGTTTGATGAATGAATGTTAAATTGAATATTCAATATCCTTTCACGGAATAATTAAATAAGGTTTCGAATAAAAACAGTAAATAATTAATATTAATATTGAAAGAAAAATTAAATATTTAACAATATTAAAAAATTCGAAAAAATGCAAAATTATGTTCACATAGGTTCGTTTTAGATTTCAATATCTGCCGTGAAGAATTATTGCTATGTTACCTCCTTTGATGGCTGCTTAAGTACTGACTTCTCCTCTCCAAAAAGAACAGTGAAGTAAAGAACAGTAGATCACTCCTGGAGCGGAAATATGTAAACAGGCAGTATCAAAATGTTCAGTAGTTTAACTGCATTTTAAAGAGCAGTAAAGGCTTGGCAAGGTATTTAAACTAATATAATTATTATTTTAACATTAAATAATTATTATTACTTTAACTTTAAAGAACCATTATTTAAATAATTAAGTAATCAATATCAAAGCAATAAAATAATCAGCATTTGATTCAGAAACCTAAACGATATTAATTACTTAAAAATAGGTAATTTCCCAGTTTAAATGAAAACAAAAATATTAGTAAATAAATAAATAAATATATACAAAGAATTAGAAAAAGTGTTAACACTATTTTCTAACACTCCGGCCCGACGATGGAATGTTTTGCCGAAGGTAAAACATTGCCATGTAGACAATGAATTGCATTAAGAATCATCTGCAATGTAAGTCTGCTTAATCCTTGCTTTGGCAATTTTGGCTGCCTGTCGCAAAGGCTTAGCTTCTGCTTGCTTTTTGTTTTCCTCTCTAATTGGATTAGGCACCCCACCATCATGAAATTCATGGTCCTCGACAGTCAAGAGAGGAATTAAAGATTCAGAATGATAATGTACCTTTGATCCATTTCCCTATAATAACACAGCTCCTGTTACTTCTTCTAGTTCGTTTTCTTTTACGTCTAGAATTCGTGCCATGTCATAATTCGTTGGTTTTTGCATGTGATCCCTAATGAGTACAATGTCCCCCCTCTTCAGCTTATGATGTTTCTTTGGAACATATCTGGACTTTTTATCGGTTGCTTGCTGTATCATCTGGGCCATAAACTCCCCGTTGTATAGATCCCTCAACCTATCCCTAACTTTTCGGAGCTTGGAATAAGCATCTTTGATATGCTCGTGATCCCATGGAAGCTCGTCATCTGGAAGAGACTGGAGATCTGGAATAATATTTACAGAAGCTAGCTCATAACCTTTTAATAGCATTTCAGGAGTTATTGGAGCTGGAAATTCTAGGTCAACCTTTCGAAGGCCTTCTTTAAAAGCAATAGGCCTGCGATTTGCAATATGATTAACCTCTAATATCACAAATTCAAAATCTAATATAGACAAAACATTTTTCTTAACTGATCCATATATCAACTTCTTAACAATTTTGATACAGGATTCCACTAATGATCCTAGCTCACTGTGACCCTTAAAATATTGTTCGAATTGCAAACATGATATACCATTTGTTACCATATAATTATATGTAGCTGAATCTGACAGAAAGGCCTTCACAGTGTTTAATCCACTTACAATCTGCGATCCCAAATCCGAAAACACCTTTTCTGGTATTCCATAATCAAAGACGTGCAACTGTAAGGCCCGTAGGAACATAGCAGCAGTCAAGTCATGACAAATCTTCAAATTTATAGCCCTACTCCACATGCATGTTACAATAAGAATCCAGACTTTCTTTTTTTGCTTATTGTCCAATACTGAGAAGGGTCCAATGTAATCTAAATAGACATAACGAAAGGGTATATTAGAAGGCATCAACCGGTCTTCTCTGTATGCACTCTGATTTAACTTAACAGGGCGACCATTAAGACGTTTACAAGTTATGCACGATCTAAGAACCCTTTGTATGGTTGAAAATGCATGAATGATAAAATACTGCTTCCTTATTTCAGAAAGCAGTGTATAAAAGCCAGCATGTTTAGTGCGATGATGAACATCTAATATTATTGCCTTTGTCAAAGGGCTGGTCTTTGATAGCAAAATTGGATTTAGTTGTTCCCTGTTCATTTGGTTTTTACGAAAGCACTTGCTTTTTATTCTTAAAATTCCTTTCTCATCAACAAAAATGTTGAATTTGGCAACAAGGTCTGGAATACTTTTCAGTGTTTTACCTGAATTAGAAAAGTACTCAAAAATGTCCTTAAATTCCTGATACTGATCAAATTTAACAAGGAACGATACTGCAACCTTGTGCAAGGAAACATCGTCAAGACATTGAATATGTTGATATTGCTGGGGGTTCTTCTCTTTCATCTTTCTTTTACAATTATTAAGAAATTGAAGAACATACCTGTAAATTCTGACAAGTTTTGAAAAAGATGAAAATTTATCAACCTCAATTAATGGGTTTCCTAAGAGAGTTGTTTCGCTGCACCTTTCAGCCATATTGACATTAGCTATAACAAGAGGATTGGGTACCGACACTTTCAGTGCATCAACTGGCAGGTCATCAGACTTCAAAAAATGTGGCCAGTATAAAAGTTGACTTGCTCAGTAGATAGTAACTAACAGGACGGCTGGCCATGTCTGCTGGATTTTCCCGACCTTCACAAAATGAGAAGGTAATTTGAAATTTTTCGCATAATCTGGAAATAGTATGCAATTTGTTCTTTCCATAACAGGGACATTCTTCATTTTATCCAGTTTATTAAAATGTAAATTAATCCAGTTAAGACAAATGGAACTATCTGTGTACAACTCCATACCAACAATGTTAATAGGACATAAAGCACTAGGGCCTGACAATTCCTGTCTTAGGTCATGAAGAACTTCAACTCCAAGTGCAACAGCCAAAAATTCCAAGCAAGGGATAGATTTAGTGGCAACAGTTTTGTTCAGAAGCTTGTTCTTTGAAAGTACGAACTTACTTTGCCTGAGTCGAGATTCTTCATATAGATAACTGTAGCATACATTTGCTTTGAAGCATCTGTAAAACCAATGAGTTTATATGAATCAGATCTCTTGCCCATACCTCGTGGTACTTTTATTTCAGGAGCAGAATTCACTTGATTAGTGATGTTTGTCCATTCTCTTTGCAAGTCCATGGTAAGGTGAGTATCCCAATCCAAATCACTCCTGTATTGTAGTCTCTGAAAAAATAGTCTAGCCCTATTTTGAAGTGGGGCATTAAAATTGAACACATCAAATTAGAAGCAATGCTTGATAAAATCTGACGCTTTGTTGTAGCCTCTGGGTTCAGATTGAGTTTTATAGTGGCAAGGGTGTCACTATCTCTCATCCATGAAAGACCCAAAAGTTTCACTTTATCATCAGTGGACGTTTCTGACATTACATCCAAGTCCTCTTGCAAAGAAGAGTTTGTAAAAAACTGTTGCAAGTAGATTTGTAAGGAGCAAATATGCTTGACAAATTATTAAAAGCCCATTGGAGATCTTCAGTTGAATTTGCTGTCACAGCTAGGTTATCCATATAAGACAAACTGTATATCAACCTCTTCAACTTTTGCAATTCAGGAGGGTCTGTCTCTGCATCTACAATGAGAATCTTGTAGAGACCTAACATAAGTAATGCTGGGCTTGATTTAAGGCCAAAAGGTAGCCTGTTGTGTTTGTAAGCAACAAGTTTGTAATCTCCTTTGGTAATATTACGAAACCAATACAGTAAAAGTCTCGCTTGATCAATTTCCTTCAATCCAATGGACAAAAATGCCTTCTTTATATCAAAACATAGCAGATAGTTATCAAATCTAAGTTGTAGAATTGCTGTAGAAATCTTCGAATTCATACAAGGTCCCGCAACATAGCCTGGTTATGACTGACAACTAATTTCTTATCAGAGCATTTCTCCTTTAAATTTGACAAATAGACTACGCGGCACTTTGTTGTTTCTCTATTCAAACGAAACACAGGCATATGAGGCAGGAAGCTGTAGAAAGGGTGGCTTTCTTTGAAGGAGTCCAAATCTGTAATTTCCTCAATAACACCCCTCCTCTAGCTGTTCTTTGAAGGTTTGATCAATCATCTGCAGCAATTTCGGTTGATGTTGATATTTAGTGCGAATAGACTTTAAAATTGCCACTGCTAAATTCTCATTTTTTGCAAGAAGATTAGAAACATTACTCTTCCATAGCAAAGGCATGATAAGTCTTCCGTCTTCGTTTCTTAATGTTGAATGCAATACAAAATCAATAATATCCTTATTTTCTTGATCCTGCTCATCACAACATTCAACTTCATCATCAGAACATATTTACATGATAACAAGGTATCATAATCATCATTTATCGTACCTTCCTCGACTTCATCTTTGGCAATACGTCCGTGTTCACTACAACCCTGAACTCCACAGAGATCAACTGCAAAGGAATTTGAAATGGTACCTCTGCAATCACTTCCAATATCTATAAAATTATCAGAAATAGAGCGAGAGTGTGTTGGAGTTGCAGCTTCTTTGGATAAGGCCGTGTTGGCTGAATCTGGCAAAAAGGTAAACTATCATACAACCTATCGTGCCCCACGTTGGGCGCCATATAGGAAAATAATTTAAGATGTTTGATGAATGAATGTTAAATTGAATATTCAATATCCTTTCACGGAATAATTAAATAAGGTTTCGAATAAAAACAGTAAATAATTAATATTAATATTGAAAGAAAAATTAAATATTTAACAATATTAAAAAATTCGAAAAAATGCAAAATTATGTTCACATAGGTTCGTTTTAGATTTCAATATCTGCCGTGAAGAATTATTGCTATGTTACCTCCTTTGATGGCTGCTTAAGTACTGACTTCTCCTCTCCAAAAAGAACAGTGAAGTAAAGAACAGTAGATCACTCCTGGAGCGGAAATATGTAAACAGGCAGTATCAAAATGTTCAGTAGTTTAACTGCATTTTAAAGAGCAGTAAAGGCTTGGCAAGGTATTTAAACTATATAATTATTATTTTAACATTAAATAATTATTATTACTTTAACTTAAAAGACCATTATTTAAATAATTAAGTAATCAATATCAAAGCAATAAAATAATCAGCATTTGATTCAGAAACCTAA
>JANJGK010004144.1:0-68523 GCA_039081455.1 Macrobrachium rosenbergii | reverse complement strand
AGATACGAAAGGTTGTAGTTCTCTTTGCACATAGGCCTAAAAGTATGCTGCTTTAGAATGCTTCTTGCTCCATATGAATAGGGTTCTTCTTCATCTTCTCAACTTGAAAGAAACCTTTTATTTCAATGTTCTTTGTTGTTGACATTGCTGCTGCCAGCCCTAGGAGAGCTGTTAATCAGCTCAGTGGTCTGGTAAAACTAAGGTATACTTACTTTTTCTGGACCCCACACCCGTCCTCTCTCTCTCTCTCTCTCTCTCTCTCTCTCTCTCTCTCTCTCTCTCTCTGTCTGGTTACTCCAGCACAAGGCGCGATTGGACCTCGACCTGCCCCAGAGGGCCTCGGCCACGGTCTATATAGGCACAGGAGGTCTGCCTGTTTCCTTCTGCGGTCCTTTCTTGCTTCTTCACAGAAAGGCAGTAACACGACACCAAAAGATTGATTCAGTAGCAGCAGATATTTCAGAAAAGAAAATTCAGAAGAACAAAAGCAAATAATGATTTCATAATCTCCTCAAAACTTTTTCTTATTTTATCGCACGATTTACTCTTTTTTCTTCTTCTTCTTTTTATCTATCTCAGTGTTCTTGTTTACAGTAGGTCTCTCATCCTGACAAATGCAGAGTTTTGCAAAAAATAAAGTGATTACATTTCACAGGCAAGCATTTCCATACAGCGTTTCCCCTGCCCAAGACTCTGGCCAGGAATGGCTCTGAGGGCCTCTCTCGAAGCTTGCTTGTGAGAGAAAAGCTTCAGACGGCGCAGAGAGCTCACTCCTGTTCATTCTGTTGATCCAGTCGCCTTTTGGCCTAAATGTGAATATAATAACACCGTACCAAGATTTGTCCCCAATGTCGCCTCCTATATATATATATATATATATATATATATATATATATATATATATATATATATATATATATATATATATATATATATATATCGCAAAGATTCTCCCTCTGTGACATCACTTATCGATTTTGAGTTATTATTGGGGTCTACTGACAAACAAAATGGCCGTGTCATGTCCTCTGGAGTTTCTACTGCATTGTCGCTCGCTCTCAGAGTCTAGATCCAATTCTACATTTTAGTTTCAAGTAAAAGAAAACTATCAAAGAGATGGCTTTAGTCTGTCCGTCCGCACTTTTTTTGTCCGCCCTCAGATCTTCAAGACTACTGAGGAGGAGGCTAGAGGGCTGCAAATTGGTATGTTGATCAAACACCCTCCAGTCAACAAACATACCAAATTGCAGCCCTCTAGCCTCAGTAGTTTTTATTTAATTTGAGGTTAAAGTTAGCCGTCGTCGTGCGTCTGACAACGATATAGGACGGGCCACCACCGGGCAGTGGTTAAAGATTCATGGGCCGCGGCTCATACAGCATTATACCGAGACCACCGAAAGATAGATCTATTTTCGGAGGCCTTGATTATACGCTGTACAGAAAACTCGATTGCGCTGAAGAACTTTGGCACATTTTTTACTTGTGTAGATGTGTTGGTAGTTAGGCAAATGTGTGATGCAAGTTCATTCTCATAACAGGATTTGCCTTTGCTTGAAGAAGCTTTCGTCGGCACCGACTCGGCTGATAAGCAATCTACGTTGTTTTCCTGCTTTGTATCTACATTGTTTTATCACTGACCAGGTCAACGTTCTTACCAAGAAGCAGCTTTCTAATCCTAGATTTCTAGTTACCAGCGCCTGGCTGATTCAATTTTCGCTTTGCTATATATTCTTTATCATAACTTCTGACTGACATTTCATGCAGACCCATTAGTGCGTGACACGATGAGATCTCGGCCTTTTGGGGATTGTCACGTGTGCCTGATTTTGCGTGCATGCTCTCGTCTTTGTCAGCACATTGGTAACTTTATATAGAAGAGCGTTCCGGTTATCTGAGTCACTTTCAGAAGCTTCCTTGATTTCATGTTTCCAGTAAGTAGTACACGATGAGTTCAGAGATCAACCAGGCATTTGTCATAGAGGTAAACTGTGCAGTGACCTTCTAGAGATGCCTCCCAAGAGGCCCCTCTCCTCTCTCTTCAGTGTTCAGTAGAACTTAGCAAGGGTCTTTGACATCAGCTGCGCAACATATTTTACCCGCTGAAGTTCGGTTTTTTCAAGTTTGTATGAATTTCACTAATCTTGAGATCTAACTATATTCTGTGCGCGTCCCACTTAACATTTCCCTCAGACAAGAATCAGAAATCGGCGTTCAGTCCTCAACACAAAACCCCTTCAAGGTTATCAAATGATTTCTTGTCAGTTTTATCATAGGTGGGCCATGGGCAAAAACGAATATTTCCCTGTCATGACAAGGATTTTTTTTTGTTATTGCACTAACTTTCATTTCATTGGGTCTATCCCGTAATATAAGATTGTTCAGCCCGGATCAAGAACAGTTGCAATTACAGGGTTGCCTGCACTCTCTTCTTCCACAGTGATTCCCCTCACCATCTCGTGGACACATGATGCGTCAAAACCATTTACGAGTCAGACCCTCAGCATGATAACCTGAACTCTTCCATGAGGTTTATTTAATCCTTAATGTTCCTTTGCGATGTTCATTTCACCAAAAGATATTACGGCTAGCCTCCCTTCTGCAGTAAAAGTCTCAGCCGTGCTTCTCATTAATGACAAAGCTGTACTTGACTCGCAAGGGAAACTTCTTGTTGGCTTTCGCGAGACGTCATGTCCCCCTGCTTCGGGTCAGGTGGCCTGTGGCGCGTCTTCCTTTCCTTTCTGATAATATACTGATAAAGAAATGAACGATTTAGTTCAATTATTTAGGTCATTTTATGACGCTGTGTCTCCTCCTAAGTTTTCTGGAGTCTGCAGATGTATGGCTGTTCCCTGGAACTCTCTCGTGATGGCCTCCATCCGCTGTCATTTAGTGACCTCCTCAGATCTATGTAAAATGAGGTCTTCTAGTGTGGCCTACTGTATTATATACCTTTGCACGTTCATTTCAACCCTTTGAGGTGTTTGGAAGTCGGTAAGTTGTCCTCTTCTTCCTCCTCCTCCCCCACTGTTTCTGTCTGTCTGCCTGCCTGGTGCACTTTCTCAGAACCTTCATTCCTCCTCCTCCTCCTCCTCCTCCTCCTCCTCCTTCTCCTCCTCCTCCTCCTTCTCCTCCTTCTCCTCCTCCTCCTCCTGTCTGGTCGAAGGCTTCTTCTTCAGCTGCGATGACCCTTTCCAGGAGTTTCGCTGTTCCTTCCACATCTGGTTTCTCCTTTGAGGCATTACTCTCAGTCCTCATGTGGTCCCTTGTGTGTGTGGGAGTTTATCTCTTTTGGTTCATAGTTTTCTGAAAGGCTTTTTAGGTCAGGCAAACATAATTATCAGATATATGTATGTAACATGTATGAAGAATGTAAACTTTTCAAATTTTGGCATACTAAATACTTCAGAACCACTGGATTAATTTCAAACAACATCAGTACAAAGTATTCTTGGCTAAAGTTGATTTCAGCTCATACACTTGGTGCCGCGCCCCCTTTCCAGAGGGAGATGATTAAATGAAAATAGGCTGGGTCCTTCAACAAGACCCGTCTCAAGAAGTACCTGCCAGAACTGACCAAACTTGAGAGACAGCTTCCAGATTTTGACCCAAGAATGTAAAGTCTATATGGGTCAAACACTTGCAGGAGCAAATATTGTCTCAGGTGGACATTGTGGCCCTCGGCCTCTGATTAGCCTTTGTTATTATCCATTATAGGACTTTTTTTCTGGGATCTTTAGAGAAAAAATTTATGTAAAAGGGATTCATTTTTTAAGGTTTTTAAAGGGAGTTCATTGGGAACTGTGGATAGTATGAATTGTAAATTGTAATCATTTAATCTTATTCTTCTGATCACCTTCGTTCACATTTAGATGCGCTGCAGCTGAGAATTTGTAGCCTTCGGCGGAGACTAGTTTGAGTTGGTGGCTCAGTAATGTGATTGCATTTATACCAAGAAAACTGCTACTGACCACATCAGGAGGGTTCTGCTCTTCAGCCTTGGGTTTTCTTGGCGCGAATGCCAGCCCAATCGTGTGCTTGGCAGGATGCTTAGCGACAGAGCGAGAGGCTTCAGGTTTTCTTTGTTATTTTGATTCCCGTGCGGTGTTCTCCCAGTGGTCTGGTCACTCATGGAGGCGACGTGATGTAGACAGCCTTTGTTTCTGCAGGGATCAGGCCATTTCTCATCCAAACTAGGGTTACTTTCCTTTCAATGCCTTAGCTGGAAGTTTGGCTGCTGGACGTTTGGAGAAAGATTCACAGTTCCTTCTCTTGTGACATTTTGATGTTTTGTTGTTATTGCCATTCAACTTGTTTATGAACTTGTGCCTATATATGCGCTTTCGCTCTCTGGAGGCCGTTGGGGTCAGTTGCAAGTTCCATTGATGCTGCGTCATGTGCATTGCAGGGACGTTGCAATCCTGCTTACTGCGTTCAGCAGCCACCCTCCATCTTTAATCTGGGCATGCCCACTTTTCTCTGCTCTCTCTTAAAAATCCTCGCCTCTCCTGTCAGATTTATTTCCGGATGCTCTGTAGGTACATCGGCATCTGCTGAAGTTGAGTTTTTTTCAAAGGTAATTTCTACGTCTGGTCTTCTCGAGTGTTTTCTGTCAATCTTCGTGAAGCCAGGTCCCTTTTCGAGTCATCCAAATTCGCGTTGTTGAGCCCCTGCCTCTCATACCAGACTCTCGAGATCTGTTGCCACTTTTTGTCGTCTGATTGTCCGGGAATGACTAAACCTTATAGATGGTTAAGGGTCTCTGGTAGTCATAGGCCTTCCACTTTGACAGTTGGAATAATCATCATAATATTGATCATGATTTTGGCTCAGCCTCCATTATCTTACTCCATTCTGATCTGGGCAAGATGCGATCACCTCCATTCCACAACTTCCGGTTGTGGTTCGTAGCAGAGGCCACGCCCACTTGAAGGGAGATTTGGGATCTCTGTACTTTGATTCTAGAGAGGATTTGGGCATTTTGCTCGCCAACTCTCTCTCTCTCTCTCTCTCTCTCTCTCTCTCTCTCTCTCTCTCTCTCTCTCTAATGGCACGATAGTTTTTTAGTTTTGTGTACATATCGTGCAATAAAGTGAAATCTTGTCCACAAGCAGTGTATTCCGTAATAAGTAGTTCTGTTAGTGATGAGCGTGTAACTGTAACAGCGGCCTTAACTAAATACCAAAAGTTGTGGAAATGCTTCTTTTCTTAATCTGGACCAACTTCAGTGCTTGAATTTCGTGCCGTGAGCGTCGAGTCAAGTATAATAGTATATGTCTGGTGCTCACTAGACACTGCACGGAGATGCTTCCTCCTTCCTCCATCCCCTCATCCGCTCTGCTGCTGCAAGAATGGTGAAATGAAGCATCAGTCTGGCTGAAGCTTTTTTATTTATTTCAATTTGTGATTCACTGAATGCTGAACATCACTTTCCTCAAGGGTCTTGAATCAGTCACTGACTAGACTAAGGCCTTAACACGCAAGTGCTAGGTCGGAGAGTTAGCTTATTGGTCAAGTACCGAAAAGTCTAGGGCTCATTTTTCTGTCTGCTTATCTGGAAGGTAAACAGATCTGTATCAAGGCCCCCACAACATATATGAAATCACTCTTAATATATAGTAAGCTGAATTATACGAAATGACCATTGACTGCTCTCTCCCCATCGGGTTCTAATGAAGGTGACCAAGCCTCTGGCTTCATGAAACCACATCATCTTTCCCCAGACCGCGATGTGACTCTATTGCTAATTTGAGTAACTCCTCCTCCTCCTCCTCCTCTTCTTCTTCTTCCAGGCGTTTTAATATTGCTAATTTGAGTAACTCCTCCTCTTCTTCTTCTTCTTCCAGGCGTTTTCATGAGGCAAAAAAGGAGTTAAAGCCTACACCTGAGACTCCATCTTTTGTTTGCATAGACCACCGATGCTTGGTCTGTTCTTCGCATCTCTTGCCAACTGATGGTCCTTGTTTAGCAAGGAAGAAGAAGACCTTTTTTGAGACTGGGTCAGGAGCTTTCTTTTTGGCTACGCTCCTCTTACAGAGCTTCTTACACTCCAGAGAACTCGCACACTATGCTGTACTGAACTGCCTCTGGAATGGCAAGAGATTTCTGTCCGTTCTGCTCTGGCCGTCGTTAACTGACACTTGGGTTGGTGACCGTCCTTGGTGGCAATGGTGGCGGTGGGGGCCTCCTCGCAACCTCACTCCCCTGGTTGTTGTAGATTCTCCTCGGCTGTACCGTTTATAGTGTGCCGTCAGTGCACCTCACGGGGTGCAATGTAGGGATTACCAAAGGTTCTTTGCAGCGTCCCTTCGGCCCCTAACTGCAACCCCTTTCATTCCTTTTACTGCACCTCCATTTATATTCTCTTTCTTCCATCTTACTTTCCACCCTCTCCTAACAGATGATTCACAGTGCAACTGCTTTGAGGTTTTCCTCCTGTTATATCTGATCTGGTTGCGTTATTTTTATGACACCTTCCCTTGAGAGAGAGAGAGAGAGAGAGAGAGAGAGAGAGAGAGAGAGAGAGAGAGAGAGAGAGAGAGAGAGCGAGAGAGAGAGATTTCGAACAACTTCAGTTTCCATGATGAGATATTTCGAAGCGATCTCTTTCACCTGGGTTTAACGACACTATATTTTCCACCAAAACCTTTGTTTTCCTTTATGTTATAATTAATTGAGTATTCGATAGTGATGGTTCATTTTCTTAGAGTTTTGTCTTGTAGTCTTTCGGCACCTGATTGAACGTTACACTTAATGACTAAGAAAACAAGTTTCCTCTCTCTCTCTCTCTCTCTCTCTCTCTCTCTCTCTCTCTCTCTCTCTCTCTCTCTCTCTCTCTCTCTCTCTCTCTCGCCTGTATCATCTATATTTCAGACATGAATGACTTCCGCACCGTATAGCCTAATTATTATTCTTCACCACTTATACAAATGATTTGAAGTACATGATTTTCCGGTTTACGGTTTTAAAATGTTCTTCTTTACTATTTTTATTAATAGGCCGTACATTGCTCAAGCGAGAGACAAGGTTTATCTGTACTGTACTGCCCTAAAATGGAAAACTGCAGTGTCTGCAAAATTTTCGAAATTGAGATACGCCACCTGTTGGCTCGTAAAACACTAATACACAAGTTACTGCAGTTTCAGAATGTTTCTTCAATGCTTTATTTAGGGGGTCCCGTTTGCAGTATCTACAAAGTCAGTAGTAAGGCCAGGGAAACTGCAGTATCTACCATTTTTCTCAGTTTCGTATTCTTGCAGATACTGACTGCAGTCTTCCATTTTAGGGCAGTGTAGCGCAGTTCAGATCCCCAGAAATAGGGACAGCAGCTTTGTCCATAGTGCATGTTTTGAAGGAGGTGCAATGTGGCAACTTTGTTGTGTAGTTAAGAGAGAGGTCGTTCTTCCACAGCATCAGATTTGCTCGTGGAGACAAACTGGCCTCTTACAGACAGATTCAAGCAAAACTCAGTTACCTGTAAGTGTGTGTGCAAAGATTATTGCTACTCGGTGCAGATTCTGGGGCAACTTGCAAAGGAATTATTGGAATTTGTCCCCATGTCGGTATTTTGGTCAAGATATTCCTGTGTTCCAGTAACTATCTGTAGGGTTGGATCCTCAGGTGGTTTTTCAGGTAGAGAAATAGGTTGCTTTTTTGGTGGGGGGTGGGGGGAATATTGGGATGAAATCCTTTCTGACTGAGGACGTACTCCATATATACACGGTAATCGCAGAAGGTTTTCGATAGAAATAGCTGTAATCTATATCACCAGTTCTATTAACTCTCTCTCTCTCTCTCTCTCTCTCTCTCTCTCTCTCTCTCTCTCTCTCTCTCTCTCTCTCTCTCTCTCTCTCTTGTGTTGTGTGGCTTCTTGTTTTATAACAGAAATAAGTTTACTGTTGGATAACAGTTTACTGTTCAGCGGTGTCATGAAGTCTTCTTTGTCTTCGCGGAATGAGTATTCTCAGCCTCACTTGTCTCGTCTCCTTCCTCCCCCCAGACAGTTAGTTTTGTGTGATGGGTGTTCCGAGATGATCTGCTTCACAGGTTGCAGGCTCCATTACGGAAAAGATTTGTTTACCTCTTTAATGTGATGGAATTTGGTCTTTCAGTTCCACCTCTGGTCCTCCTCCTCCTCCTCCTCGTTCTGACTAATACTTAGCCATTCGAGAACGGGTGGGTCGTCACGTCAGACGCAAACATTGCTGCAAAACTGGTTTATTCCACACCGAAAAGAAACTGCTCACGGGGTGCACTGCAGGCATTAATAAAAATTCCTTGCAGCGACCCTTCGGCCCCTAGCTGCAACTTCTTTCATTCCTTTTACTGTACCTCCTTTCATATTCTCTTTCTTAATTCCATCTTGCTGCCCTTAACCCTCTCCTAACACTGATTTCACAGTGCTTCTTCTTCAACTGCTTTCAGGCCTACTACCGTCAATTTCCTTTCCAGCGCTGAATGACCTCATAGCTCCCAGTGCTTGGCCTTCGGCGTAAACTCTATATTCCATTCCATTCCATCACGGAAATTATTTCTTGACCTCATGTGACTGAATATGACCTTTCAGTTGTAGCCTTCTTCCTCATTCTGACTCACATTTGACTGATGGAGTCGCACACAAACACCTGCTCCTCTTATATATATATATATATATATATATATATATATATATATATATATATATATATATATATATATATATATATATATATATATATATATATATATATATATATATATATATATATATATATAGGGCTTTTCCCTCCCTGGAAAGAACAGTTCTTCAAGTGAAGTCTCGTCATGAAAAACTAATTATTGTTGTCAGGATTTCGGTAGGTTGCATTCCGGAGAGAGAGAGAGTATAAGTAAGGATTCTCCATTTGTAATGCAATTTGGCGCTTGCTTTTTTGTTCAAATCCCTTTTGTTAGATGTAAATTGCCTCTTCCTCTTTGTCTTCCTCTCTCTCTCTGCTTGCCTTTTGTCCACTCACTTCGCTAGAGCTTTCTTTCTTCCTTGGGCAACTTCACATTTCTTAACTTTCACGACGTTCGCTTTCGTGGGCGTGCATCAATACAAATATGATGACTGCCAACCGGTGCACCCGCTCTCGGTAATGGCATCCCGGCTTCTTCATGTTGTTGGGTTTTGTTGCCTCGACGCTGCAGGGGAACGGTCTTTGGCTGCTCTGGACTTGATTAGCGTGAAAGCCTTCCCTGCACGTCCTGCCTTTTAGTTTCTTGCATTGCATTTCAGAGTGGAAATATATGCTTCGAAACACGAAGGGGAAATTGACCACACAGTCAAGTTTCAGTTGTGACCCAGACGCTGTAGAAAGAGGACTTCAGCACGTACGAGATTACCCTTCAATATGAAATATATATATCAATATATAATTCGTGAATGGAGGCGTGTAGTACCTTTTCCCTGGGTAAACTTAAGCTTGGACATTGATAAAGCTCGTCTCATAATTATATCATTGTGATACCTGATACAGATTGCACTTATTAACTTTGGAAGGTTATACACCGGGAATCTCCCACTCTCTCTCTCTCTCTCTCTCTCTCTCTCTGAGGAGAAAGGACTTATATACGTTTCCCTTCGTCCCCGTAGGCGGGTAGTGCCGTCAGTGCGCCTCATGCGGTGCACCGTAGGCATTATTTAAGGTTCTCTGCTGCGTGCCTTCCTTAGGCCCCTGGCTGCTTTAACCCCTTTCGTTCCTTTTACTGCACCTCCTTTCATAGTCTCTTTCTTCCATCTTACTTTCTCAACCTTCTCCTGACAGTTGATTCATAGTGCTTTGAGGTTTTCCTCCTGTTACACATTTCACACCTTTTTACTGCCAATTTCCGTTTCAGCGCTGAGTGACCTCACAGGTCCCAGTGCTTGGCCTTTGGCCTAAATCCTGTATTCAGTTGAGTGGACTGAAAGTGGAATTGCCAGCTGTCGTGTCAGGAGACGGTTCAGGAAAGTCAGATGGAAGAAAGCGAATATGAAAGGAGGTGCAGTAAAAGGAATGAATGGGGTTATAGCAGCTAGGGGCCTAAAGAAGGGACGCTGCAAAGAACCCTATTAAGTAATGCCTACAGTGCACCGCGTGAGGTGCACTGACGGCGCTACCCCCAAGGGGGACACTTATGTACCGAACAGATTCCCGAAAGCTCTCTTCTGCACACATTCATCTTTAAAGAGATCATTTTGTTTCTTTATTATTATTATTATTATTATTATTATTATTATTATTATTAGTACAATGTGAGTGTGTGACTGACGTCATCATGGCGTCGAAGAACCTGGCTGCTTCTCGTTCTTAACTCTCCATAAGTACGATCTCTCTCTCTCTCTCTCTATTATTCCATTATCATTAGCCCTGATCTAATGGCTGTCGAGATACTAACATTGTAAATTTTTTATTGTTTTTATTGAGGTTTCTAAAAGAATCAAGAAAATACCTGACTTAATCGACTCCACCGTCCGTACAACGACGCAGATGATTGCCAAGTCTCTTCAAGAGGCCTAGGGTGTAGGGTGGTCTAGAAACTCTTTTTATTTCTTTTTTTTTTTACCTTTTATTGAAAGGATTAAACTTCCATTATTTACGAGGACAGTATTTACAATATGGTTGCAGCATCCATCATCATCAATACACAGGCATTTCTCTACATAAGCATCTACTGACAATGTACACATCTTGCTTGAGTTACTGGCTACTCAAAAACAGTAATTAATCAATGTGCTGTCTTGTGGAAACTTTATTTATTCTGTCTTTGTAACCAGAAACTTAGATCGAGGGAGATGAGCCCGTCTGGTAAACTATCTATATTTATAGTCATTGCTGAGAAGAATGGTCTGGAAGTGTTTGCGTCGACGTCATGGAGATGATATTAACCGCAATGATTTTTGCATTTTTCTTTTGTTTTCATCATCAATCATTAGCTTTATTACTCTGCCTATCTTGTTTTCAATACATCCTCTCTCTCTCTCTCGTCTTTGTTTCATTATTATGGGCTTTGGAGAGGAAACCTGCACAGAGCAGTTAGTGAACTCGAGAAGCCAGGCTGTTTCTGTGACCTCTTTCGTGATATTAGAGCGACTTTGTAATGGTCTCTAGACTCTCCTGTTTGGGAATAGAAGGTCCTATAAGATACTGCGTTTCATATATATATGTATATATATATATATATATATATATATATATATATATATATATATATATATATATACATACACATAAGGAATGAGAAATTATATGAATTTTGTGCTTATCTTTGAAGCCTTATTCATTGCCATTTTAGATGTCTAATTATTCATATTCATTGGTAGTGGCGAGCCTTTCAAATTCTCCGAATGTTTATTGAAGCAATAGATTACTTATTGAAGTTTCAAGCTGTGGAGGGTCTCCAATTTGACAGCTGGGGGGGGGGGGGAGGAGGAAGAGGAGGAGGAAGAAGAAGAAGTCCACAGGTGGTTGCCGAGGTGGTGTCATTTACATATATACAGTATACTACAATTTCTGTGATTTTTCAAATACATTCAAAGCATGTGAAGTTCGTGAGTGTGTTCCATTACATAACAAGGAATCATCCGTAATAAAAATAGGAATATGAAATAATATAAGTGAAAATACGATTTCCATTCCCTCAGAGACAGACACTCCACCTTCTACCCGCACGGCCCCTACCTACCTACTGCGCAACCCATCCTCTCCCTCCCGCCCTGCAGCAGCTCCCGAGTCCCCACCACTGGCAGAGTAACTCCCCCGACCATCCCCCATACTCTCTCTCTCTCTCTCTCTCTCTCTCTCTCTTGGGTAAGCATGCACACGCCTCGACGTACGCTCGCACACTGAAACGTACTCGCGTGTGCGTGCGCACACGTACACACGCGCAGACCCTCCTCTCACCAGGCTTGGACTATCGGCCATTTAAAACCGCGTCCTTTAGCTCAATCAACATTTTTTATCCCAATCCGAGTTATAGCATGTGGTATTAGGCCTAACCCGTTCGACATTTTATTGCAAGTGCCGTTTGGTGATATCATAATTTACTTTAAGAGAGAGAGAGAGAGAGAGAGAGAGAGAGAGAGAGATATTTTGACCTCTGAATTGTTGTTTTATAATGACGTAAACAAAAGCCCTTTTGGTCGCATCAGTTGATGATCTTGTGAGGCACAATGGGAATTCACTCGTGTCTCTTTCCTAAAAATATTTCCTCAAGTGATGATGTTCCTCACTTGATTTCCTCACTCAGTTCTTCCTCCTTCCGCTGTTCTTGGCCTTCAACAGGCTTCAGACCTCTCTCTCTCTCTCTCTCTCTCTTTATGATTATATATATATATATATATATATATATATATATATATATATATATATATGTTACAGCCAACACGCGTAATCAGTCATTACGCGTAATGACTGAAATTTCAGTCATCACGCGTAATTCACTTAGGGACATTTGATCCCCCCAGGAGCTAGTACTAAACACGGCGAAATACATTTGACCCCCCAGGGACTAGTACTAAACCCGGCGAAACAGTGTAGGTGACTCACTGTTTCGCCGTGTTTAGTACTAGCTCCTGGGGGGATCAAATGTCCCCTAAGTGCATTACGCGTGATGACTGAAATTTCAGTCATTACGAGTAATGACTGATTACGCATGTTGACTGTAACATATATATACATACATATATATATATATATATATATATATATATATATGTATATATATATATATATCTGTTAATGACAACCTCAGTAGTTGTAACGCAAGAGCAGAGTCTATCAGTCTATCAGTTATAGTCCATTTCCCGCAGAGGATTACTTGGTATGCCCTCTCTCTCTCTCTCTCTCTCTCTCTCTCTCTCTCTCTTCCCAAATGTACGTACGTACATACAGATTCTGTAGGTATTTGAAGAAGTGGACAATATGAAGAAGTTAATGGGAACTTCAGTGCAGACCCAATTAGTCTTCAAAGATTATTATATCAGTTCTTTAGGAATTTTGACTTTTTTTAAACATCGTAAGAGAAATAACGTAGGGGATGTGGATATTAGTTAGTTTTATTTTTTTTTTTGGGGGGGGGGCTTTTCTATTTCTGGGAAATTCCCCTCGAAGTTTTCATTTGTTGGTTATTGATATTATTATTCTCTCTCTCTCTCTCTCTCTCTCTCTCTCTCTCTCTCTCTCTCTCTCTCTCTCTCTCTCTCTCTCTCTCTCTCTCTCTCTCTCATAACTGTCAACAGCATGTCCCTAATAAAGGCATCATTTTATGTGAAATATCCACTGATAATTTCACCCTGTGCGAGACTTTAATCTTGGGAATATTATAGGTATCACAAGATTCATACAAACGAGTCAACTCAATTCATATTTCACAGCAAATCGCCAAATGACACTTGGGGAGTAGAGGAGAGGAGAGGGCGCTTCGTGAGCGTCGTCTCTTCGCCATTTATTATGGCGTCGGCTGCAGACAATAATAATGATGATGATGATGATGATTGCAACAGCTTTGAGGAATCAGTGATTGAAGATCAATGCAGGAATTCCGTCATTCCTTCCCTCTCCTCTTCTCTTCTCTTCTCTTCTCTTCTCTTCTCTTCTCTTCTCTTCTCTTCTCTTCTCTTCTCTTCTCTGACGAAGGAGGAAATGGTCAACATTTTTCTCTCCAATTCCACTTACTGAAAGGCTACGCTTTTTTAAAGGGTGGGGTGGGGTGTTGGGTTAAGGTGAATGTGTTGTGGGGTGAGGTGAGGTCAGGTGGGGTGTTGTGGGGTGAGTTGAGGTGTTGCGTTGTGGGTTGAGGTCAGGTGGGGTGAGGTTGTGTTGTGGGGTGTTGTGAGGAGAGGTGATGTGTTGTTGGGAGAGTTGGGGTGAGGTTGGGAAGGTGATATGTTGTTGGGAGAAGTGGAATGTTGTGGTGTGAGGTGATGTGTCATGGGTGCTGTGAGGTGTCATGGGGTGAGGTGATGTGTTGTAGGGTGAGGTGATGTGTCATGGGTGCTGTGAGGTGTCATGGGGTGAGGTGAGGTGATGTGTTGTGGGGTGAGGTGAGGTGAGGTGAGGTGGAGAAACTCTTTCGACGTCAGAGCGCTATGAAAAAAGAACTCAAACTCTCTCTCTCTGTCCATTATGATGAAGACCCGAAGTCGAATGGAAGCTTCATTCACGAAATGTCTTTTTGCTTCACACCCTTTCACTCGTTTTCATTTAGGATGAGATCGTAAGAAGAGATCAATTTCCTCTTTCAATTTCTCTCTCTCTCTCTCTCTCGCTGGCGTCACCTTTTTTTGTTCCTATCAAAGTCGATATTGATCAGTAGCAAAATACACCAAAGAAATGCATGCACTTGTGCACTGATTTCCACTTCAATGGAATTGTGCATTGATTTCCATTTCAATGCAATTATGCATTGATTACCACTTCACTGCACTTGTGCATTGATTTCCACTGTGATACACTTCTGCATTGACTGGCACTTTAATACGCTTGTGCATTGATTTCCACTTCAATGCACTTGTGCAATGATATCCCCTTCAAGGTACTTGTGCATTGATTTCCACTTCAGTGCAATTGGGCATTGATTTCCACATTAATGCATTTGTGCATTGATTACCACTGTACTGCGCTTGTGCATTGATTTCCACTTCAATGCAATTGTCTTGATTTCCATTTCAATGCAATTGTGCATTGATTACCACTTCACTGCACGTATGCACTGATTTACACTTCAATCCACTTGTGGATGGATTTCCACTTCAATGTACTTTTGCATTGATATCCACTTCAATGCAATTGTGCATTGATTTCCACTTCAATGTACTTTTGCATTGATATCCATTTCAATGCACTTGTGCATTGATTTCCACTTCAATGTACTTGTGCATTGATATCCACTTCAATGCAATTGTGCATTGACTTTCACTTCAATGTACTTTTGCATTGATATCCACTTCAATGCAATTGTGCATTGACTTCCACTTCAATGGATTTCTGCACTGATTTCCATTTCAATGCACTTTTGCATTGATTTCCACTCCAGTGCACTTGTGCAATGATTACCACTTCCATGTACTTGTGCATTGAATTCAACTTCAATGCACTTGTATATTAATATTCACTTTAATGCACTCGTGCATTGATTTCCAGTTTAATGCACTTGTGCATTGATTACCACATCAATGCACTTGTGCATTGATTACCACATCAATGCACTTATGCATTTATTTCCATTTCAATGCACTTCTGCATTGATTTCCAATTCAATGCCCTTGTGCATTGATTTCCACTTCAATGCACTTGTGCACTGTTCACAATTCAATGTACTTTTGCACTGATTGCCACATCAGTACACTTGTGCATTGATTACCTCTTAATGAATATATAACTTATATATGAAGGAGATTTGTTCAAGTAAAATGCACGAGATGGGTCTTATGAAAGCATTATCAAAGTGATTCTCATTCATTATTATTATTATTATTATTATTATTATTATTATTATTATTATTATTATTATTATTATTATTATTATTATTGAGAAGATGAAGAAGAACCCTATTCACATGGAGGAGAAGAAGCCCACCACAGAAGGGGCCACTGACTTGAAATTCCAGAAGAACCTTTCCAAGCATATTATTAAGGTGTTCATTTGAAAGGAGTAACAGAAGGTACAGGGAAACAGAAAGAACAGACCACTTATTTAAAAAAGAAAAAATAAATGAACAAATGACTAAATAGGAAAAATCTAAGTATATAAATGATTAGAATGCAAGGAAGGAGAATACTATCAGGGTACTAAAGCATTGCATCTCCGCTTGAAACACCTGAATGAATAATGAATGAATGAATGCTGTCATTAGATGTGTGATTAATAACGTTGCTTGGCCTGATAGATTTGCTTGCTAGTTTGCTTTGCTTTGATTGCTTGATAGTTTTGCTTGCTTGGCTTGGTAGATTTGCTTGCTTGTTATACTGCTTGCTTGCTTGATAGATTTGCTTGCTTGCTTGTTAGACTGCTTGCTTGCTTGTTAGACTGTTTGCTTGACTGCTCGCTAGATCCCTTTCTTGCTTGCTTGGCTTGATAGATTTGCTTGTTTGCTTGCTATATTGACTGCTTGCTCGCCAGATTACTTCCTAGATTGCTTGCTTGCTTCTTTGCTTACTTGCTGTGTTTGCTTTGCTGGCTATGCTTGCTTTGCTTGTTTGCTTGCTTTCTTTGCATGCTTGCTTTGTTTGCTTGGTTGTTTTACTAGCTTCCTTGTTTAGCTTGCTTGCTTTGCTTTCTTAGCTTGCTTGCATGCTTGCTTCGCTTGCTTGTTTTACTTGCCTGCCTCCTTTGCTTGCTTTACTTGCTTGTTTGATTGATTGCTTGCTTGCTTACTTGTTTGCTTGCTTTGCTTGCCTGCTTTATTTGCTTGCACACTTGCTTGCTTGCTTTGCTTGCTTGTTTGTTTTGCTTTCTTGCTTGCTTACTTTGCTTGCTTGTTTGTTTTGCTTTCTTGCTTTGCTTGCTTTGCTTCCTTGCTAGCTTTGATTCCTTGCTTTGCTTGCTTTGCTAGCTTTGCTTGCTTTGCTTCCTTGCTTGCTTTGCTTGCTTTGCTTCCTTGCTTGCTTTGCTTGCTAGCTTTGCTTGCTTTGCATACTCGCTTGCTTTGCTTGTTTGCTTTGCTTTCTTGCTTGCTTACTTGATTTTTTTACTTGCTTGTATGCTTGCTTTGCCTACTTTTCTTCCTTGCTAGCTTTTCCTTCTTGCTTGCTTGCTTGGCTAGCTTTGCTTGCTTACTTTGCAGCTAAAACCAACCACATGACTCAGCCAAAAGGACGGGTGTTAAAAATCTAGATATTAAGAAGAAGAAGAAGAAGAAGAAGAAGAAGAAGAAGAAGAAGAAGAAGAAGAGAGTTGGAACCAACCTGTTCTGTGGCTGACAACAGGATGGGAGTCGATTTACGCTTTTAGCTTCCTTTCGGTTACATTTCGAGTTCCTTGTTTACTCATCAGTCGCCGGAGAACGCGGCGGAAGTTTGTGTGGAGAGACAGTCTTTATTAGTTTGATTTAAAAGGTGATCCTTCTTTTGTCCTCTGAAATGTTGGCTGGAAATATACTTGAAAGGTGCACCAACTCCTTTTTGTCCTCTTTACACTACGTACCCGACTTTCTAAAAGCCAACACAATCCCGATTACGTATGTAGACACACGTACACACACACATATGTATATATATATAAAACACGAAATCCGAATATGTGTGACGTTGCAGATCCCGAATGAATTTCGCAATAAATAAGTAAAAGCTCAGACTTTGAATTCCCTTTCAGTGTTCCCCAGGGAACATTATTTCACCTCAAGACATTTCTCTCATGATCTCGATTCTATTCGTTGCAGTGATGACATCCGAGTTGTCATAAAGGTTTCGCCTTAGAATTTCTGTCCGACCGTAAATTATAAATCGATTACAAAGGGCCAAAAGAATTTAAAACCATAGAGAAGCATCAGCAAGTACAAAGCGAATCATTAGTATTCCTCCATCCTCATAACAGCGAGGAATTCCTCATTAATCCTCACCGCAGAGAAATGACGATGCAGAGACCAGCGTTACGAGGAACCAACTATTCATAACACGACTTCATCAGCAGGAAATTCTTGTAATGAAGCAAAGGCTGTGAGGGAATAATAATGATAATAATAATAATAATAATAATAATAATAATAATTTTCGATATTATGCAACAAATAAACTACAGGGAATTGGAATATATAATTTAGACCAAAGGCCAAGCACTGGGACCTACAGTATGAGGTCATCAGGGGCCGAAAAAGAAAGTGAGAGTAAAAAGGTCTGAAAGGTGAAACAGAAGGAAGACCTTTCCCACCTGCACTATGAATCAGGAGAGGGTTGAAGAAAGTCAGATGGAAGAAAGAGAATATGAACGGAGGTGCGGTAAAAGGAATGAAAGGGGTTGCAGCACCTAGGGGCTTAAAGAAGGGACGCTGCAAAGAACCTTAAGCAATGCCTACAGTGCACCGCGTGAGGTGCAATGTGGACATTACCCCCTTGCGGAGAGACGCAGACCTTCTTAGTGAGGTGCAATTTTCTTATGAGAAAAAACTGTCTGTTGTCTAGCATGGGCCTAAAATGGCTAATTTCAATGATTTTATTATGCCTCTTGAACGATAGGCCTACTACGTAGAGATATTGATATTTCCTACTTATTCTCTTTTGTTATCATTCTAGGAGGCAGTCGGGAAATAAAGGCATCAGTGATAACACTGAAATCGCTTGATTAAATAAAAAGAAAAGTCTGGGGCATCACCTTTCTGGAAATATCTCTTGTGGTTTCACCTAACTTTAGTTTAATGATCGCCATGTCTGCAGTACGCTATAAATACCTAAGTCGACAGGTCGCTGAAAATGATTGCTCAATTTTAAAACTTTTTAAGTTACTGATACATTATTTTCTGAATATTAATATCAGGCTTTTAATGAAAAATGATAGAACAACATATTGCGGGATATCGTTACCCATAATTCAAATACTAATGCACCAAAATAGTATGGAGGAAACGATAGTTTTCTCAAAGCCACACGATAGTTAGGAGAGGCAGGTAGGCAGCACTGTGATACTCAAGAAACTCTGTTTAAGCTGCGTAGTCAGTCGTTTGTCAACGAGACAGAGCCGTTAAAGGTGTTTATTTGAATTTCACTCCTCGGTTCGTGTTTTCTGGTGGGTGCTTATTATTGAAGTGCTCAACCCACAGCTATTTAGTGTCCTTCGTAGGAAGCGTTCAAATAAGAATTCATTTACGAATCAGAATCCCGGTGGCGTCAGGCAAGGGGAGACGGAATCACATGGCGGCAGAAAGTAAGTTCTATCATTGTTTCAAATGATTTTTCTTTAATTCTGCACCATTCTGGATTTCAGTGAGACTAACTGGGTAGTAGGCCTATGTTAAGGTGAAAATAAAATGGCTCGTATAGGAAGGTTTAAAATAAATAAATATAGACGCATATTACCTAGTAACTGACGATAAACAACAAATAGCGTTTAATGAATCTTCGGTAAAATTTTCCTTTAAACCATTACACTATTACGTTTGAAAGAAAATGGTAAGTACAGGAGTATTTAAATTAAATATAGTTGTGTTTTACTTATATAGCCACGCATAATAAACAATAGACGTCGGTGGGTGATGAATTCACAGTAAAATTCTACTTTAGATCATCATCACATTTTGGGCTTGAAAATATAATTTTCCTGTGTTTTCATGAGTGCTTTGAACGTTTCTGACGTTTGTCTATTCATCTGGAATGTTTTAGATAATCCCAGCACCACTCCCATAAGCGTCGCGTTCGGTAAAACATAAACAAAAGACGATAAATGTCTCGGTAACGTAAGTTCGCGGTAGATTTGAGCGTGAGTTTCCTACTGATCATGTTAATTAGGGAGACTTTGGATCACAGCGTGAAAACTCCGACATCAAATAATGGTTTAAACTTAAATAATACGGAGTTTCCTATACATTGTGAATAATATAAACCCAGAGACCACTCGGTTATCTCATACACACAAAAGCACTTAAGTGTATGTTGAATCAACTTTCACTTTTAAGTGGTTTCGTTCCAAGTGTCGAATCAGAGGCTGAATGACAGTTGAGTCGTTAAATTGGAACTGGTGCTTTGCTGAGTGCTGGCCTGGGAAGTACGGTACAGTACGGTACGTTACATCTGTTAAAGTATGGTACGAAATTTACCAGGTACGGCACGGTATTTCTGGAAGTGTACTGCACGACATTTTTCAGGTACGGTACAGTATTGTACGGTGCGCCAGATACGGTACGGTGTTTGTTAGTGTACGGTACGAAATTTTTAGGTACGGTACAGCTCGGTATTTCGGTTAGGGTACGGTACGGTATTTCTGCTAGTGTAAGGTACGAAATTTTTTAGGTACGGTACGGTACATTTCTGCTTTAGTACGGTACGGCATTTTTCATATACGGTACGGTATTTTTGCTGGTGGATGGTACGATATTTTAGGTACGGTACAGCACGCTACGCTATTTTTCAGGTAGGCTATGGTACAGTACGGTACTGCATTTCTGCTACTGTAAGTTACGACATTTCCAGGTACGGGAAAGAATAAGTAGACCGCACGGTACTTTTAACCTTTGTTTCTAGTTGCTATCGATCCGGCCATTTTTTGTTCAGTGATTGTTCTTCATCATCTTTGATTATCGCTGCTTCTGTTGTCATGACTTCTTTTGTTAAGAACATGGAATTTACGCTGCTTTCTAAAACTTGCTTTCTTTTGCCGACAGTTATTCTGGGAACTTTGTTTTTATGCAAGTGTTGATAGTTACAGTGATTTCAAGTCACTGTACATCGTCGTTCCTCAACTAGGCAGCGTTCGAATCCCGCTGGTGACAGTTTGCTTGTAACAAACACCTTTTCTAATTTATTTATTTATTTATTTTAGATAACATGATTGACATCAATTGGAATGTTTGATTACATTCATAATTTTAAGTTATATTCAGCAATTACTGTTTTTTTTTATTACGAAGTTTCCAAGTTTTCAAAATGTAAAACCTTCCTTGGTGTTATTCATATTAGTAGTATATATATATATATATATATATATATATATATATATATATATATATATATATATATATATATATATATATATATATACAGTATATATATATATATATATATATATATATATACAGTATATATATATATATATATATACAGTATATATATATATATATATATACAGTATATATATATATATATATATATATATATATATATATATATATACAGTATATATATATATATATATATATATATATATATATATATATATATATATATATATATATACTGTATATATATATATACAGTATATATATATATATATATATATATATATATATATATATATATATATATATATATATATATATATATATATATATATATATATATATATATATATATATGTATATATACAGTATATATATATTGCAGGGAAGGTATATATATATATATATATATATATATATATATATATATATATATATATATATATATATATATATATATGTACATATATATACTGTTTTGCATAATGCACACGTTTATTAAGAGTGGAGTCGCTTTTTGAGACAGGAACTTAATGATGTTGAAGAGTCTCTCTCTCTCTCTCTCTCTCTCTCTCTCTCTCTCTCTCTCTCTCTCTCTCTCTCTCTCTCTCTCTCGTCCGATGTCTGCACTAACTTTTAAACACATGATTTCCGTAATCCTTGACATTGCCAGACAGAGATTCATAATTCATAATTAATCACGATTCATTTTCTTCCTGCACTGCATCCTGACAGCGTTATGTATTTGATTGCTGACCTAATAATAATAATAATTATAATAATAATAATAATAATAATAATAATAATAATAATAATAATAATAATAATAATAATAATAATAATAATAATAATAATAATAAAAAATTCGTCACAATAGATCCAAGTCCAAAACAGAACTTTGGAGAGCCTCTCATCTCTCTCTCATTATTACGGAAAACATTCACATCTCTCATTAATATAATGAGACACGATAAACAGCGCACTTAGTGAGAAAAGTGAGGGACTCCTAAGGAGGCAGGAGGCAACCTGGAACCCCCACCCCACCCCCCAACACCAGAAGAACCACCCAGTCGAATGTGATAGACCAAAAAAATTAATAATATTAATAATAATATGAAGGGAGTAGACCCTCTTTTAAACAGGTCTTATTAAAAAGGATGGCTGTATTATGCGAATTTATCTTATATAGTGTCTTTTCTATCCTCCTTATGATTCGCTTTTCAGGCTCAGCGATGTTAGTCAGTAACTGGCCGATATTCATGTTGGAAAAGGATAGTGTGCGGAATATGGGAAGTCTTTTATTAAAATACTGTATCCAATCAGAAAACGTTCGTCTGGGTTCAGGTTCTATTCTATTCTATTCTATTATTCTATTCTATAAATACCCCTATAAATACCAACCCGAGCACCTCGTTTCTTCAGACCTTCTGCAACCACGTCCAGAGGATGACCAACAGGCTGGTCGAAATATGTCGACGGTAGCTAGAATAGCACCTGAACCCATACGAACGATTTCTGAATGGATATTTTAATAAAAGACTTCCCATATTCCGCACACTGTCCTTTTCCAACATGAATATCGGCCAGTTACTGACTAACATGGCTGAGCCTGAAAAGCGAATCATAAGGAGGATAGAAAAGACACTATATAAGATAAATTCGCATAATACAGCCATCCTTTTTAATAGGACCTATTATTATTATTATTATTATTATTATTATTATTATTATTATTATTATTATTATTATTATTATTATTATTATTATTATTATTATTATTATTCAGAAGAAGAAGAAGAAGAACCCTATTCATATGGAACAAGAAGCCAACCAAATGGGCCACTGACTTGAAATTCAAACTTTCCCAAGAAAATGAAGGTGTCCATTAGGAAGAAGAAGTAAGAGGAAGGAAGTAAAGGGAAATACAGAAAGAAGAGAACCCACTTACTAAAAAGACAAAGATTAATTAATAAAGAGATAAAATGCATCAAAACGCAGGGAGAAGAGTATTACAACGTCCTCTGATCACGAAGTGACAATCAGCCACAGACTGATTGTGTTGCTGACGTGCTTGCATGCAACAGGCGCTGATGCCCTGTCAGTCTGTGGCACTGGGCTTTCCTTTGCCATAGTAATACACTTCTCTCTCTCTCTCTCTCTCTCTCTCTCTCTCTCTCAGTGGGTTCTTCGTCAAACTTTTATCTGCCGCAATGTAACGTAACCTCTGTTATTCATAAATGAACATAAGAGCGTTTCTATGACGAAAAAAGAAGCAGCACAAATCCGTTTGAAATCGCAGTCTGGAATGTTCCTCATAACGAGGTCTCTTTGAATGCTTCCTCTCATCTGGTGATTGTGATAATGCTTTCTGTTGAAGGTGACACCTCTCTCTCTCTCTCTCTCTCTCTCTCTCTCTCTCTCTCTCTCTCTCTCTCTCTCTCTCTCTGTTGCTGAAATATGACGACTAGATCAGGATATTGTTGTTTTATACCAAGTTCTTTTGAATAGTTCTCAAAACAGAAGTATATTAATTTTTTTAAAGACTTACACTCACTTATAGTTTTATATATATATATATATATATATATATATATATACATATACATATACATATACATATACATATACATATACATATACATATACATATACATATACATATACATATATATATATACATATATATATATACATATATATATACATATATATATATACATATATATATACATATATATATACATATATATATACATATATATATACATATATATATACATATATATATACATATATATATACATATATATATACATATATATATACATATATATATACATATATATATACATATATATATACATATATATATATATATATATATATATATATATATATATATATATATATATATTGCAATCCAAGGGGAGATACAAATCACGGCAGCGTTTCTTCTTGATTTTATTTCAAATACAACAAAACCTTCAACCCTACAAGCAGAAACAAACGAATGCTCAATTAGATAAAATTCTCATAAACGTTCAGACGAAAAGATCCCCTATTTGCAAATGAGGTTGACAATATTACCATAAGCAATATAAAGTAAAATTAACAGATAAATAAATAACATACCAGTTCCGTTACAGTGTACAGTAATAAGACTGCATAATACCAGGCAGTTCTGCTTAGAGTTTATCTAAGCGTTCGCTTACAGTGCCGACAGAATGAGCCAACTCGAAGTTATGGTAAATTTCAGGTCCGTCATTTAATTTACATTTTCTAAAAATATTCTCTTCCGCTAATATTTTAACCAGTGAATGGCTAATTCCTCCGGTCAACAGGACCGTGAAGGTAGTTCCGGTCGTGACGATCCATTTGGCCGCTCATTAGCTGTCCTGTTAAGAGTTGTTATTTGCCAATTGGTGCTCCGAGTGCTTAAAGGTCATCTGCCGGAGAACATGCAGTGCTACACACAACCCCCCTACAATTTTACGATGCCCTCATCGTACACACTCAATCCCCATCTATTCGTACTACCATTACCAGCTCCCGACAAAGGAAAACAATTTACAACTCTGATCGCTGTCTGTTTCGTATCCTCTCTGATCTTCTCAGTACAGCGGCATTAATTATTACTTCTTGTTCTTGTTCAACCTCATCATCAACACTAACTTTAGGTTCACTATTACCATGTTTACTAAAATCAAACCCAAACCTAGTTAAAACTTCTTCCATATCAGGCATTTCTAAGCTACTCTCATCCATATCAACTGTTTCTCCATGATTATTATTTTCCGTATCCAAATCAGCAACATTTTCTTCCCCCTCATTCCTTTCTACCTCAACTAACGGTTTAATATCCTTCGGTGGATAACCTTGGCTTCACTTCCTTCGGGCCTAATTCTGTACAAACCACAGTCCTTGTTAAGTACTTCTTCAATTACCCATTTCCTTTTGCCGAATTTATCTCCTAGTTTCGCTCTTCCAGTGATTTTATTTTCTCGTAATAAAACCTTTTGTCCTACCTTCAAATCACTTTCTCTGGACTTCGCTAGCATAGGCTTTGCTTTTGATACCAGTTCTTGTGTGTGTTCCTTCTAACCAAATCCCAAACTTCTTTTTGCATTTTGCATTGCTGACCCAACCATTCTCCGTCTTGAAATTTGTATACATCTTCCAGATACCCCCAGGTCTCGATCGAAATACATGGTTCCCTTCCGAAAAACAAGAAATAAGGAGAAAACTCTGTCACCGAATGAGGTGTTATGTTATACGCAAAAACTAAACTCTGCAAATACAATGGCCATTTGTTCTTCTCCTCCTCCTCCAAAATTCTAAGTAGTCCGTACAGAGTTCTATTCATTCTTTCCACCTGACCATTTCCTTCAGGGTGATATGGAGAAGTACGTGATTTCTTTACATTAAATTTGTTGTAGATTTCCTTAATGAGAGCACTTTCAAAATTCCTCCCCTGATCAGTATGAAGCTGCTGAGGAATTCCAAATTTATAAAAGAACTCTTCCACCAAAATTTTAGCCACTGTTGTCGCTTTCTGATCCTTCGTTGGATATGCCCACACGTATTTGCTAAACAGATCACTTAAAACTAAAATATGCTCCTTTCCAGAGGTTGATCTTTCTACGGAACAAAAATCTATCGCCACGATCTCCATAGGCTGAGAAGTTTCCACATGAACAGGAATGGTATTTCTGTATGGTAATTTTGTCCTTAAACAAGTTTCACAGTTTCTTATGAAATCCGTTACAAATCCCTTCATGTTGGGCCAATAAACCCTAGAGTTTAGCAATTTGCAAGTTCTATCTATGCCCTGATGCCCAAGCTTGTCATGAGTTTCGATTAAACACTTCCCCCTTAAATGAACAGGAACGGCTAATCTATATTTCATGTCACCTAACTGATCCATATGAGTCTTATAAAGAGTGTTATTTCTTATCACAAGACTTTCTTTCTCTTTTTTCCACGTAACTAATTCAGGTTTTAAAATACTGTTTTCTAACTGAATATTTCTCCTTCTATCCATTTCCTTACAATCTTTAAAACTGGGCAAGCTTTCTGTTTATTAACAGCATCCTCCCACTCTAAAATCTGATGTTTACTTATATATGGCACAAACAAAATTTGCGTCCTCATGAGGAGCTACCCAGACTACTACTTCGTCTTCATTCATCACTATCTCTCTCCAGGCATGCGTGACAGAATGTCGGCTTTGACATTTTGTTTTCCTGGTCTGAATTTGAGTTCAGTGTCAGATACTGACAAATCAGCCACCCATTTTTGTTCTGTATGATCAAGTTTTGCTGTGCTGAGATTGCCCAAGGGGGCATTGTCAGTATACACTATGCACTTTGTGCCAGTAAGATAGTTTTTAAATCCTAGATAACTTACACATGTTTGTAAAAAATGACATTTCTTTGGCTTTAATTTCATTCCATATGACTTTATGCGCTCCAACAATGCCTCCAATCTTGATAAGTGTTCATCTGTGGTCTTTGAAAATAATATCATATCATCCAAATAAATGACTAGAAATTCAAAAAACATATCTCCCAAAATATTCTCCATACATCGTTGAAAGGTTGCTGGGCTGTTTGTCAAACCCATTGGACACCTGAGGTACTGGAAGTGTTCCCATGGTACAGAAAATGCCGTTTTCTCTATCCTCTTTCCTTAGTAAAACCTGGTGATAGCCCTGTGCAAGGTCAAAAGTGGAGAAATATTTGGCCCCTTCCAACGCATCCAGGCACCCCGCTACTCTGCAGTAGGAAGAGGAAATGCATCCTTTAAAGTGATTTCATTTAATTTCCTGTAATCAATGCACAACCTTAACCCTCCGCCTTTTTGTATAGGTGCTGCATAAGGACTTGCGCTTTCTTCAATTACACCCCGTTTCTTTAAGTCATCAAGCAACTGTTTGGCCTCAGGAATCAACGTGGGTGCTATTCTCCTATACGGCAATTTGATAGGCTTCCCACAGGACATTCTAATGGAATGCTCCCACCCCTTTATCAAACCCAGGTCCGAATCATTTAACTCAAAACAGTCCTTATATTTGTAGAGTATCTTATCAAGTCTTAACAAATCCAATTTGCTCAAGTTACTTTCATCGACATTTATTCCCAACTTCCGTCTGTGATTTTGAAGTTCCTCCTCTGATATTGCTCCATTATGCTCGTTATCATCATCCTCCCTACACTCCTCTATGCCAAGTTGCACCCTGGCCAATATGCTACCTGCTTCAATGCTAACACTAACTTTAGTCCAATTAGCAACACAAACATATCCAACGCCCCATTCACATAGAGAAAAACTGGGCAAGACCTGAACGCCCGGAAGCAACCTATTTTTACTCTCTTCTGCTATTTTTTTCTAAAACTACGTACTCTTTTGGCACTTCCTTTAGGCTGTCGATGTATACCTTAATTAGTTTCCTGCTACCTGAAGGGATATTTCTATTCTGTTGTCTCAAACAGCTAGCATACCCTAAATCCTCCTTTTGCCAAACCTGCAAGTTTGACCAACTAGTCTCATACAGCAATCCAAATTTTGACCATATTCATCTTTCAATCCCTCTTGCTCTGATGCCGCCATATTAACGTTTCTGGTGACTCCCCATTTTTCAAATAGCATAGACAAAATATTCATGCCTAAAAGGCACTCCTAGTCGGTGTTTTTGCCAAGACCATTCCTTCCCTTTTCAGTTCTCTTGACATAGAATACACAGCTATTCTGTTCTATTTCATTTGCTTTAACATCAACAATGACATGACCTATTATTTTAATTTCATTTCCACTCAGGTCATATATATAGTCACTACTATTATACAGGGTCACTCCCTTTGGCTTTAGATTCTCCAAATACCATTTTTCTGACAACAAACTACAGTTTGCCCCCGAATCCATAAGTCCTACAGCCTTCTCTCCCTCCATGCTGAGCGTCAGTTTCATAGTGTCTCCTCTCGCTTGGCCGGACATTCACTTGAACGTCCGGCCTCACAAGTTTTCCTGGGCATCATCACCTGCCCGCAATGACATCTCCCTCACAACCTTGTCACCTGTCGAATTATTTATCCCTCTGTTCTTACTAGAGTACAGATTACACTTATAAAACGGATGACCCTCATTCCCACAGGACCAACAAATACCTGTAAACTGATTTTCCAAAACATGTTTATTTTAGATTCTGTTTTTACCTAGGTTTCCCTTGTACTAGTGTCCTTCCCCATGATCCTGCTCAACATTGTCTCTAGAAAAACCTGCTTTTTTGCATTCGTATGATACATGACCCTGCTCCCCACAGGCCCAACACTTAATTACTTTATCATCTCTTCTCCTGTTAAGCAAATAGCTGTCAGAAACATTACCGAATTCTTTCATAACCTTTATTCTATCTTGCACAAACCTACCAGCATCTTCTAACCGGTCTATGACTCCGTTTTCAATCTTATCCTTTAGGTCACAGGCAATTTTCCTGTCCCCTCAAACCTTTTTCAAAAATCATACATTTCATGATTTCCCTCTCCTTAGAGCAGACTGCTTTGCCCTCAGCTTCTTCTTCAAGGTCAATTATTCTGTCTAAATACTCCAAACACCTTCTCGTATTCCCTGTTGTGCGCACCACAGTTCTTTCCTTTTCTCCAGATCATCCTTATTATCTGCATACGCTTCTAGTAGTTTAGCCTCGATTTCCTCTAAAGTTTTAGGCCTAGCATGACGTATTCTTGTGCTAGCCAGTTCTATCAACTTTCTTTAACATAATCTACGGCCTCAGCACCTACCAGGTTAAGCTGATTGGCACATAATTTGCCTGTTCAAACCATCTCTTGATTTCCTTCCTACCACTGTTTCTCCCACTCATTTTCTCGAGCTGTGGGGGTTTTTTGACTATTGGAACAGCATTACTACTACTTGCATAATTACAGACCACTCTCCTGCAGACCCTATCCAACCCATCTTCTAGCATGGCAAATCTGTTTAGCCACAGCGGTTCAATCTATCAAATCTATCTTTCCATTCTTTGTTATTGTTTTCTAAACAACGACTGAGTTGCCTAGTGAAATCCCATTTAAGAAATGGCTTGTTTTTCCCAGCGAAATCTACTCTATTTCCCGCCTTTTTAACCCTTATATTGGTTTTCTTAATTTCATTTACCAAAAATTGCCGGTTCTCTTTTAATGCTTTTATTAATTCCCCTACTCTGCTAAAAGAATTCACGTTTTCACAGTGGTCAAAATCTATCACTTTCTGATATTTCCAACCTCAGACCACAATTTCACACATCCTTTTTCCAAGGCTTTCCTTCATTTTCACCATTTTGGTCAACAAAAGTACCTGCTCCCTCAACCATTTCTCCCTTACAGCTAGTGTCCAAGTCTTCACAACCCCCTCCATCTTCGTCACTCATCACTGCGCTACTCACTTCCTCATCAACCAATTCCTTATCCCTAACCACATCACGTATTTCTGTTAACAAATCTTGCTCACTACAATGTTCCATCATTTCACAATTACCTGCGCCTTTCTTCGTTCCCATAATGTAGTCAAGAACGTCCCCTCATCTTTTACACTGTCTGGCCCCATTTTATCCCCACTAGCACTGTATGTAACTCCAAAACAAATGTCCTACCTTGCAATTGCACTCCAGTCCAGAAGTAAATATTCCCAGGAACGTCCTGGTAACCCACTGGGTTGAAGGTTGCCGTGGTGAACGCTCTGCTGCCAAATATTGCAATCCAAGGGGAGATACAAATCACGGCAGCGTTTCTTCTTGATTTTATTTCAAATACAACAAAACCTTCAACCCTACAAGCAGAAACAAACGAATGCTCAGTTAGATAAAATTTTCATTAACGTTCAGACAAAATATTACCATAACCAATATAAAGCAAAATTAACAGATAAATAAATAACATGCCAGTTCCGGTCACAGTGTACAGTAATAAGACTGCATAATACCAGGCAGTTCTGCTTAGAGTTTATCTAAGCGTTCGCTTACAGTGCCGACAGAATGAGCCAACTCGAAGTTATGGTAAATTTCAGGTCCGTCATCTAATTTACATTTTCTAAAAATATTCCCTTCCGCTAATATATTAACCAGTGAATGGCTAATTCCTCCGGTCAACAGGTCCGTGAAGGTAGTTCCGGTCGTGACGATCCATTTGGCCGCTCATTAGCTGTCCTGTTAAGAGTTGTTATTTGCCAATTGGTGCTCCGAGTGCTTAAAGGTCATCTGCCGGAGAACATACAGTGCTACATATATATATATATATATATATATATATATATATATATATATATATATATATATATATATATATATATATATATATATATATATATATATATATAATATATATATATATATATATATATATATATATATATATATATATATATATATATGTGTGTGTGTGTGTGTGTGTGTGTGTGTATATATATACAGTATATATGTAAAGGTGTGGAGAAAGAGGGGCAGATAGCATGCTGTGGGTGTTGGGTTATTCTTCTTTCGTTCCGGCATACCTAATTCAGGCAGCACAAACTTTAGGGTACGCATGACACAATATCTACTCAAAACCCACTACCAAATTACTTTTTTGTTCCTATTCGTCTAAATAAAGTGCACTGTGACAATTTGGTAAAATTTGATTACTTTTTTTTGCGCAGATTTACAAGTTATTAGTGATTTTTTGAAAATTCTTCTCCTGGAAAGTGTATACATCTATAATAATGCTTGACGCTGATAAAGATTTTTCATATTTAACAGCTTTAAATTTTCATAAATTATTCAGTTTTCTACCGAGCCTTTCCTATTTCAGATTTACTAAATTCGAAGTGAATCCATTATTAATATGCAATAACATAGGCCTATACTGCATACTAAAGTATATATACTTCCATAAGGATTTTGCTGTCACATCAATGAAGATTATATTATGAATAAAAATGCAAATATATTTTGGGGATATTACGCACTAAGACCTCATATATGTACAATATATATATATATATATATATATATATATATATATATATATATATATATATATATATATATGTGTGTGTGTGTGTGTGTGGTGAAGTTGCTAGACCTAAGCCCTTTTTCTGTCCCCATTCATGACTACCAGTTACCCACTAAGTCTGGGCGGGCCGGGAGGCCAACCAACAACCCATGGGAAAAACCAGGCTCTAACTGGGCCACTTGGCGTTTATGTATGTTGTTTTCCTTGGTTATCCAGATTGTTTATTCATGTTTTTCTACGCGGCTTCATCTCCATTATGGGCAGAACTGTACTATACCTATGCTATTGTCGCCACTGACTCGCCTATCTTTTGCAGTGTCACAAATCAGACATGGATTTACAAGATACAATCAATATGTTGGCGCGTAGGAGTGTAAAACACGACAAAATCTGAGATATTGGAAGGAATGACAGCAAGTGCAATCTTCTGTCTTTGCTCTTCAAACATCGGTAGCTAGGCGAGCATTGTCTCCCTCACAAAATTCTTCGAACTTACATTTAGTCCTGAAAAGAGGTCATGCACTAGGTCTATCTGCTTTATATATATATATATATATATATATATATATATATATATATATATATATATATACGTATACATATATATATTATATATATACATACATATATACATGTTATCATTTACAGTCATGAAAGGGAAATACGTTTGACACTATTGATATTACCGTCTTCACACAGCCTAGGCCTAGTCTGCTCTTTAGTCATTAATATTCTTGAAACAAACGCACACACACACACACACACACACACACACACACACACACATATATATATATATATATATATATATATATATATATATATATATAAAGCAGACAGACCTACAGCATGACCTCTTTTCAGGACTAATGTAAGTTGGATGAATTTTGTTTGAATAGCAAAGACAAAAGATTGCACCTGCTGTCACGCTAATTACTAAAATTTACTCTATGACTACACACATTGTTATTTATTAATGTTTCATTGATATTTTCTTGTGTTGAATAAGCTTTCCTAATGAGTTTCGCGGGACTGAGTTTCAGAATACAGTTCTGAATATTAAATATTCTGCGCCAGGAAAGCACAGCATAGGCCTACTTTTTCACACTGTTGCGGTACAATGGGGCTTAGGTCAGGTACACTGTTCATTTATACATTGTTTCTGACACTAAACTTCAGTAGAGTTCCTAGTGCCTACAGATAGCCTTATAGGCAATCAATGTTGTTATTTAGTGATTATATGTACTACAACACTAGATCAGGTAGTCCGTAGCTTGGTGACTAGTAGACCTATGGTGGGTAATCTTTGATCTCATAGTTCATCTACCCGAAGAGTGATGGGCTTCAACAAAAGAAAGCACTTATGGCAACATACACGAATAAATTAACCTTATCTCAATCAGCACTTACAGTTTCTTTTTTATCTGCATAGACGATATGAAACAGCGTGAGAAAAGACGATTATGAAACAGCGTAAGAAAAGACCCACATCTGACTCTGTCACGCAAGATCTGTGATGAGCGTTTAGTCTTCGATAATCTGATTGCGCCCGCTTTTGATCACAGTCTGTTCATTTTCATATTCTTTGTTAAAAAAAAAGGTTTTGAAAACTCTTGTAGACACAAATGAAAGTTTCGTATCATGATTTTATGGTATAGGTTCTGCCATTTGCTTGGTGCAATGTTGTAGTTCAGTCATACGTCTGGCAGAAGTGTAACACATTTCTTTTCAAATAATTTCGCCTCTGTTATTTATTGTTTCGTCCGACATGATGTTATTTCGGTTTTATTCTGGGAAAACCATTTTAATATGACATACAAAACTAATGAAAATGAAAATAATTAATAATTTCTCATATTTTGGTAATCATAGAATCAACTAAAAACGATTCTATGATTACCGAGGAAGCAGCTTCTGGGTCGGACCCTTCCCTTCAAGGCTGCCCTCAAGAGACTGGCCAGCCTTGGAGGACTTTGGGTCTCATCCTTGAAGTTCTTGGGCCCTCTCCAGGCCTGCTTCCCCAGCCTGGCAGGATACCTGCCTTCCTCCGAGGAAGCAGCCTCTGGGTCGGACCCTTCCCTTCAAGGCTGCCCTCAAGAGACTGGCCAGCCTTGGAGGACTTTGGGTCTCATCCTTGAAGTTCTTGGGCCCTCTCCAGGCCTGCTTTCCCAGCCTGGCAGGATACCTGCCTTCCTCCGAGGAAGCAGCCTCTGCGTCGGACCCTTCCCTTCAAGGCTGCCCTCAAGAGACTGGCCATCCTTGGAGGACTTTGGGTCTCATCCTTGAAGTTCTTGGTCCCTCTCCAGGCCTGGTTCCCCAGCCAGGCAGGATACCTGCCTTCCTCTGAGGAAGCAGCCTCTGGGTCGGACCCTTCCCTTCAAGGCTGCCCTCAAGAGACTGGCCAGCCTTGGAGGACTTTGGGTCTCATCCTTGAAGTTCTTGGGCCCTCTCCAGGCCCGCTTCCCCAGCCAGGCAGGATACCTGCCTTCCTCCGAGGAAGCAGCCTCTGGGTCAGACCCTTCCCTTCAAGGCTGCCCTCAAGAGACTGGCCATCCTTGGAGGACTTTGGGCCTCATCCTTGAAGTTCTTGGGCCCTCTCCAGGCCTGCTTCCCCAGCCTGGCAGGATACCTGCCTTCCTCCGAGGAAGCAGCCTCTGGGTCGGACCCTTCCCTTCAAGGCTGCCCTCAAGAGACTGGCCATCCTTGGAGGACTTTGGGCCTCATCCTTGAAGTTCTTGGGCCCTCTCCAGGCCTGCTTCCCCAGCCTGGCAGGATACCTGCCTTCCTCTGAGGAAGCAGCCTCTGGGTCAGACCCTTCCCTTCAAGGCTGCCCTCAAGAGACTGGCCAGCCTAGGAGGACTTTGGGCCTCATCCTTGAAGTTCTTGGGCCCTCTCCAGGCCCGCTTCCCCTGCCTGACAGGATACCTGCCTTCCTCCGAGGAAGCAGCCTCTGGGTTGGACCCTTCCCTTCAAGGCTGCCCTTAAGAGACTGGCCATCCTTGGAGGACTTTGGGTCTCATCCTTGAAGTTCTTGGGCCCTCTCCAGGCCTGCTTCCCCAGCCTGGCAGGATACCTGCCTTCCTCCGAGGAAGCAGCCTCTGGGTCGGACCCTTCCCTTCAAGGCTGCCCTCAAGAGACTGGCCATCCTTGGAGGACTTTGGGCCTCATCCTTGAAGTTCTTGGGCCCTCTCCAGGCCTGCTTCCCCAGCCTGGCAGGATACCTGCCTTCCTCTGAGGAAGCAGCCTCTGGGTCAGACCCTTCCCTTCAAGGCTGCCCTCAAGAGACTGGCCAGCCTAGGAGGACTTTGGGCCTCATCCTTGAAGTTCTTGGGCCCTCTCCAGGCCCGCTTCCCCTGCCTGACAGGATACCTGCCTTCCTCCGAGGAAGCAGCCTCTGGGTCGGACCCTTCCCTTCAAGGCTGCCCTCAAAAGACTGGCAAGCCTTGTAGGCTTTTGGGGCCAATCCTTAAGGGGCTTGGGCCCTTTCCATGGGAAGGGTCAGACCCATAGGCTGCTTCCTTGGAGGAAGGAAGCGGCCTCTGGGTCGGACCCTTCCCCTCACCAATACTCTTTGCTTTCTCTTACCCTGCTTTTCAAATCTGACACTTTCTGTCTCCGAAGGCTTCCAGACGATTTGAAGCATCTCGGAGATTGTTCTTGGAGACTTTGAAGCTCGGCGAATGCGCGAATGGCATTTCTCTCGTCCTTCCAGGAGCCGGAGACTGAAGGATTCCAAAATGTCTTCAAGGAAAATCTCGAAGGTTTTAGATCATTTCAACATCGCGATAACCATTACTTGGAGTTCTTTTTCTGGCACATAAACAGCTTCTTTGCTTTAAGGAGTCGTCTTCTATAAACTTATGAGATTCCCTCTTACTGACGATATTGATCATCCCTTCGATTCTTCCTTGCTTCACCGAAAAGTAATTCTGTGAATCCAAAATCTTTGAAGCAGTTTCTAACACCTCAGGTTATCTACTTTTTTCTTCGTCAGCATTCTTCAGTATACCTCCACGCCGATGTCCTCTCTTTTTTGTTCCTTCTCTTTCTTATTTCGAGCGAAGAACTGCTCCAAGCGGTAATTTTGGGCATCCAAAATCCCCTCTCAATCTGCTTAGAAAACACCTCAAGTTCTCTACCTTTTATTTCGTATAAATTCTTCAGTTCCTCCCTTCCACTGTCTTCCTCTCTTCTTGATTATTTCCTTCCTTATTTCGAATGAAGAGCTTGCGTTCGTGACAATACGACTGTAGAGGTGCCGAATAATCGCAGAAGGCGGGAACCTCGACTTCATACTGCTCCGCGAAGTAGTCCATATTTTCAGCAGTAAACAATTACAGACTGAAGCTATCTGCCATTCTCGTGATGTACTTTTCCCTCTTGAAAATCTCTTTTAGTCGATCTGCTTCGTCATCCAGTTCATTTTAACCATAAACTTCGCCTTCTTTGCTCACATGCTGTCTCTGAAGGCTTCAAGACGTCTTCCTGGAGGATCCCTGAGATGGCCACTGTAGTGCTTGGTGTTAGTGCACCTACTGAGTGATGGCGCTATACGCATGAGCGGAAGAATTCTAAAACGTCTGCAGGAAAAACACGAAGATATTACGGCGCCAGGCGACAATGATTCTTTCTTGCAGCAGAAGGTATGAAATTTTCTTGAAAGTTTTATTGCCACGAAAACATCAATATTTTCAAAAAAGAAATAAATTAAAAATTTAGTGAAAAATCATCATCGTATCCTTTTCTCTCGTCGCCGGGAGAAATATATTATATATATATATATATATATATATATATATATATATATATATATATATATATATATATATATATACACATACATATATATACACATACATATATACAGTATATATGTATATATACATTCATATATATATATATATATATATATATATATATATATATATATATATATATATATATATATATATATATTATATACATATATATATATATATATGTATATATATATATATATATATATATATATGTATATATATATATATATATATATATATATATATATATATATATATATATATATATATATATTATATATATATATATATATATATATATATATATATTAATATATATATATATATATATATATATATATATATATATATATATATATATATATATGTATATCTAAATATATTTATATATCTATATATATGTATATATATATATACATATAGATAGATAGATAGATAGATAGATAGATAGATAGATAGATAGATAGATAGATAGATAGATATATATCTCCTCCCGACGACGAGGGAAAAGGATACGATGATGATGATTTTTCGCTACATTTATATATATTTCTTTAAAAAAAATGCTATTTTCGTGGCAATAAAGCTTTCTAGAAAATTTCACCCCGGGGGGGACAAGATCAACTTGGAAATTATTATTATAGATAGATACATATACATAAATATATGTATATATAAGTATATATATACATATATTTTATATATATATATATATATATATATATATATATATATATATATATATATTTATATATATATATATATATATATATATATGTGTGTGTGTGTGTGTGTGTGTGTGTGTGTGTGTGTGTGTGTATACACTGGTTTGTGCGTCTGTGTGCTTTAATTTGTCCCAATAGTTAGAAATAATGTGGTCTCAAGAATTTCTGTTTCCTGAAATGGTCATCACATAGCGTCCAGTAATCCAGTCAGCTTCACGAGAAAAGTGACCTTTTTTGTTTTAACAAGGCTTCTCCAATGCCATTGATCACCTTATTAAGGGGAGAGAGAGAGAGAGAGAGAGAGAGAGAGAGAGAGAGAGAGAGAGAGAGAGAGAGAGAGAGAGAGAGATGGCTGCCTCCAGGAAGGAATGATTAAGTTTTTTCGCATAGCAGAGTAAGTTATAAATATATAGTTTTTTTATGGTACCAGCATCAAATTATAATAGTAGATCTTTTGAAGGATACAGAGTAGTTTAAATCGCTTGTCTTATTTAAAGAAAAATTCTTCTTCGGAAAAGAAATAATTTTTAGATTCTTCAAGAACACAATTAAAGACGCACGGAAAACTTTTCCAATATTCCTGGAAAACCTGCCTACCATATACTTTGGAGGCTTGTATTTCAAGTCAATGGTCCCTGTATGCTTGTCCCGTATGAATTGGATTCATATTCTAAAAAAAAAAAAAAATAATAGTAATAAAAAAAATACTCATAGTAGCATGAGTCTTAAAATGAAGAAGCAAATCCACAGTTGTATATTTATCTTTAAATATATGTACATATACATAACTGTGGAATTGCTTCTCCAATAATAATAATAATAATAATAATAATAATAATAATAATAATAATAATAATAATAATAATAATAATAATAATAATAATAATACTGAGATAATATTAAGCAAACTTTTTACTGATGAAGATGCAATTTTTAATAATTTTAGTAGAACATTTTTTAAACAACTTTTAGAGCTGGCCGTGCTGGACACGACCCTTGCCTTCAATGGCATTTTGTATAAACAAACTGAAGGGATGGCCATGGGATCACCACTTGGTCCAATTTTTGCTAACATCTTCATGTGCTCCCTGGAGGAGCGCATAATAGAAGAATGTCCCATTAGGTTCCGCCCTCTATTTTATCGAAGATATGTTGACGACACGTTCTCCCTATTTCGTCATGAATGTCATGCAGAGTCCTTTCTGGAGTTCGTCATCCGACAACATCCAAACATAAGGTTCGCTATGGAGAAGGAGGTAAATAACAAACTCCCCTTCCTTGATCTTATCATTTCCAGAGGTGACTCAGGTTTTTACATAGGTGTGTATAGAAAAAATACATATACTGGTTTGGGAATGGATTTTTATAGTTCGTGTTTCTTTCATTTTAAACTGAACTCTATTTTAACCCTCCTCCATAGGGCTTACACCCACTCGTCAAACTGGAAGAGTTTCCACGATGAAATATTTCAATAATAATTGTTTTCCATCACGACTTTTTTTCAGATCCCTAACTAAACTGCTACTACAGAAAATGACTCCGGCAACACCTGAATCGACTGTGCCGAAAGTGAAGATGTATGCAAGTTTCCCTTTCGTGCGTGATGATACTTTTAGGAGAAAAGGCACAGCCATTATTCAAAAGAGTTTTCCAGCTTTAAATCTGAAAATCATCCCGAAAAATCCCTTAACAATAGGGTCTCTGTTCAGAGTCAAAGACCGGCTCAGTCCTCTGTTTTCGTCCAGCGTTGTTTACAAGTATACTTGCCCGGGATGTGATCACGGGATATACATATGTGGGATGCACGAGGAGGCTGTTGAAGGTCCGCATAGATTCCCACAGGGGCATAAGTCACAGAACAGGCAGCAGGTTATCTAATCCTGAGCAATCAAATATACGAAATCATTCAAAATTATGTAAAACTTATATTGACAGCAAGGATTTTTCCATCCTAGGCCGAGTGCAGAACAACAACGACTTAACCATCCTAGAATCCATAATTATCAGGAAGACTGTACCGTCGTTAAATACTCAATCGTCCTCACTGAAATTGTTTATAGCCTAGTTTGGGCAACTGGTTTTCCTCACTCTGTTTTTACTTATTTATGTTAGTCTTGTTCTTTCTTTCATATAGGTAGGTTGTTTTAAGATTTTAGTGAACTCCTTTTACTTATTATTGACTTGTCTTGGAATGAGGTGTTTTGTTTTAAATATTTTTACTACATAAAGAGCTGTTGCCATTGCATTAATTTGTTATTGATGTTCGTAAATTATATTATATTTTATAGCCTTGGAAATGCGACTTGGAATTCGTCGCGAAACGTCGGCATTGGTAATAAACTGTAGATGATGAGGATGCCTTTCCCTACTGCTTCCTTCGTGATGTATATATATATATATATATATATATATATATATATATATATATATATATATATATATATATATATATATATACATATAAATACATATAAATACATATAAATACATATATATATACATATATGCATATATATAGTAGGGAGTACGGATAGGAAGAACAGTCAGCTCATCATTGGTATATTTATTAATAGGTGCGCTTCGGGATCACCGATATCCCATCTTTTCTGGCTAAAAAGATACAAAAACACTAATTAAAACTGACAACAGAGCTTACAAAATTAAAATGCTTTAAAGATTGAAAAATGACAATGACAAAACAAGAAATAGATTACCTTCAGTAGTAAAGCCCAGAGGATGAAAACTGAATAAGAGTAAACAAGGTTAGGAAGTAAACAAGAAAGGGGGGGAGGGGGGGGGTTACTATAGTACGACCGTTTTAGGAAGAGACTTTGCCCCTCTTAAATTGACCATTAACCTTCTGACTTCAAGCTCTCATTGTTTGCGCCTGTTATCAAGCACGTGTACTATAATAGAAAGTTCTGAATGAAGTTTTGTTGTCCCACTGAAATTTTAGATAAAATAAAAAAAAATTCAATATATGAAAATGATAGATGCAAGAAATTTGGAAACCTAGATGCGCTTTCATTTTCAGTTTAGTTTATTTGGATGCTGTACTGAGCAATGTTCTTGAGTTACGTCATCTACTATAGTTTGTTATTACTGTTCCTTTGCTGTTATCGAAGTCATATAATTGTGATATAGTTTGGAGCTTTTGAATTGCTTTCTTTCGTGTATGCCCTGATCCGTCTTTACCTCCTTGCTGTATCAAGGTGGAATTTTCTCTGTGCAGCTATATGAAATAGCTCATAATAAATATTCTTTAAATATTGTTACACCCATATATATATATATATATATATATATATATATATATATATATATATATATATATATATATATATATATATATATATATAATATATATATATATATATATATATATATATATATATATATATATATATATATTGGGTGTAACAGTATTTAAAGAATGTTTATTATGAGCTATTTTATAGCTGTACAGTGAAAATTCAACCTTGATACGGCATGCACGAAAGGAAGCAATTCAAAAGCTCAAAACTATATCACAAATATATATATATATATATATATATATATATATATATATATATATATATATATATATATATATATATATATATATATATATTACACATTTATACAGTATTAGATTTACCTGTGCTTTTAAAGCACTGTCATATGTTACTCATCACTGCTGTGGCATTTCTGTTATATGTAGATTTTTAAAGATATTTCTGCCACTTTCTGTCGAAAAAACAGATCTATATTTCAATTTATTTCAATTTCAGTGTTCAACAGGATATCACACAACAAAGGAAAGCAATAAATTTATTTACAATCGAAGTATGAGGAGACATTACTTATGAAGAATCCTCGTCAGAGGTTGCTAAATCGATAACAAAAGAATCTATATATTTATCAATGCAAACATCTCTTGAAGCGTCATCTCTTTTTATATCTTCGGCATGTCTCACATCATTAGCCCAGTTGTCAGAAGATATGGATTCAATTGCTTCTTTGACCAAAGGAAGCAGGTCTGATTTTTTAAAATGATTCTTCTTTGCCACGTATGATTTCACCTGCGCCCATATCAGTTCTGTTGCATTATACTGGCAGTGATATGGAGGCAGCCTAACCACTATGTCCATGATCTCTTGCCAGTCTGTCAATCACGTAATCATTTTCTTTACATGAATGTCTTTGCAACTTTACTAATTTTTTATTAGCCAGTCTTTAACTTCATCCTTTTTGGCAGACATTGTCGGAGGTTTATTAATTCGAGCTGAATGATAAGAAGCGTTATCCAACACTATGATGGCAGATGGCCCTATATTGGGAAGATGCTGGGTTTTAAAACATTTTTCAAACACTGCAGAATTCATCTGTTGGTAATAATCTCCATCATTTTTAGCTTCAAATATCAAATCTGCATGCGGAACAAATCCTTCTTGGGAACCAGCATGCAAAATTATAAGTCGACTTCCTTTACCAGTGGGTGGGTTGACTCCTGTGGCTTTTACAGATTCTGAGTCAATCCAACAAGAGCTGACGGTATAATTTTGATTCACCCGAGTTTCATCGACATAAATCACGGATTTGTATCCATCCTCTCGAACTTTTTTCATTGTCCGTAGAAATTTCGTCCGAGTACTGACCACATCTGTTCGTTCCAAGGGAAATTTTCTTCCATTCACCTTTCCGTATCTAAACCCAACTTGTTTTAATATTTTCCGTAATGATTCCTTGCATCCACTGAATCCTATATTTTCTTTAAATGCAAACAAAATTTTTCAAGTGTGGGAATTTCCTCTCTGAGGTAGAAATTTAGCACTGTCCTTCGTAAAGCACACTTATCAAAGCCCTCTAAGGTTGTCACCCCTTTTGATCTTGAGCGTTATTTTTTTTTTTTTCTGTGGGACACCAGGAGTTTCATATTCTTCCGGAAGTCTCTTCAGCTTCTTTAATGATGCGATGAATAGTCGATTTACTTAGCTTCGTTGCTTCAGTAGCAGCACGTAAAACTGCTTTTGAAACGTCGTGTAAGGGACAGTTGTTCTTTTTTTCAGCGATGAAGTACTTGTAAACGTTCCAAGCTATTTCTCGGGATGCTCCAGGCAGAACTCGTCTTGGGGAGTTTTCCATGATCGGCTGTGCTCAAGCTTGGTTCGTATAGAAATGGCTCAGTTCACTGACTAAACCCATCTGATGGGAGTGTAAGATTTCTGAAACTCTAGGTGACCAAACAATGGCCCATTAAAGGTAGAAACTTAAGAGAATAATCCTTCATTATTTCTCGGATTAAACGGCTTAACCATCCCGAAAAAAAAAAAAAAAATATATATATATATATATATATATATATATATATATATATATATATATATATATATATATATATATATATATATATTCAGTACTTAATATCAAGTTTAATTAGTGAGATTTAAAGGGATAAATAGATATGGCAGCGCTCTATTCTTTCCCTGTGGCCACCCTACCTAGCGATCTTAGAAAGGTAAACGAACTATAAACCTACCGGTCATGATATCATGTAGTGTGTCTGATATTTGAAATTAAATAATCTCATGTACTTCGGCTGATTTCAATATAAGTGATAGTTAAAGCAAGTGAGTGTAGTTTTCTAAACTGTATAATTTCCTTTTAATTACCAATGGAATTCTACATTACTCGACGCGTTCTTACGGTTGCAATTGAAAATGGTAATGTAAAAAAATGGCATCGTGGTTAGTGCTGGAATAATGCGGTCGAACTTGGAAGGAAATACCGAAGTCTGTGACCTCAGTAGCACAGATCGGACAGGAAAGGATTAACAGGGTCATAAATTATAGGCTCTGGAGAGGCCCTTATCTGTTTTGGTCAATGTCAATCAAAGCTTGTCTTCTTAAGACTGGCTTTCCTGAACTCCTCAAAAGAAGGTGCCCACCGCCTGTGACTCTTTCTACATTTTTCCTTGATTTCAACTTTTCTTATTTTTATTTTAATTCCTCCCGAGGCATTGTCTGTCATCTACGTTTATATTTTTTGTAATATGCGGTGATTTTAATAACTATCGCTCTAGGTACATAAGCTGTGGGTGCCTGCACATAGGCTAACAAGTAATTACGTACTACATTTTTTTACGTTATCAAAAATCAACTGTTTAATTGTTTTTCTTAATAAATTACCGATTTCTTTTTCTAAAAAAAAAAAAATAACGTTTACACAGGGAACAGCAAGAGATAATTTTGAAAATGACATATTTCATCAATGCAGAAATGAATGTCTGCCTCTTGAAATAATATACAGCGTATTTCATTAAACAAGTCTAATAAACAACACAAAATACATTGTATGTTGCTAAGGAAACTGCAGCTAAATGTGAAATCGATCAGGAAAACAAATGGAAGAGAAAACCACTGAATTTATAATTTTACAGTAGCCTCTCTCTCTCTCTCTCTCTCTCTCTCTCTCTCTCTCTCTCTCTCTCTCTCTCTCTCTCTCTCTCTCTCTCTCTCTCTCCTAACTAAAATGTATAACATGCAAGCGTTGGCCCCGATAATATTTTAGTATTTCAGTATCACATAAATTTACTGATGCATTAAATAAAATTCTGTCATGTGGAGATGCGTATCTACATCAAAATATAATCAATGTGCGTTTGTAACAAAGGATTAGAAACAGTTTACTAATTTCATTTTCAGATACATCAAATCATTATGGTCGCTTTCACTGTCACTGAAATTATAAGGTATTAATATGAGAATGAAGTTATCAAACCATAACCTTAAATACCTTCTTGAACAGCTTGATTTTCTGCAGTTCACAGCAAGGATACGAGTACGACAGAAGTCTTCTCTGGAAACCAGTGTGATTTTTAATCAGGGGTTCACTGTATAAGTTTTCCCATTTTTTTATACCAAATGCACAAGATTTCTATATGTGAAATGTTTATTCTTAATTTGTACAACACATGTCTCATTAAATAATTGCCAAAAAATTGCTATTTTATTACTCAAACTCGACAAAGCAAGTTAGGAAATATCAAACATACGTCGTGTTCTCTCAATAAATGTTTTCTATTGTTTTATGAAGGTTGAAGCTCTCTAACTACGCGTGATTATTTCAGCGAGCCTGCACTCCCATAATATTAGTTGCATTCATTTTCCACTGCATGTAGTCCTAACAAATGACTGAATTAAAGTACATGCCTTGTAACTGTGCTTTTCCTGATCTCAGGAAATTTTTTTCGCAAACATGCGATGCCATATGCAAGTCATGTATGGTTTTTCAAATGTGACTTGCAGTGTTAGTTGTATTGTCACTTTGGTTAGTTATGATATTTAATTGAAACTGAATAAATGCAGCTCTTTTGCAGAACGGAGCGACACTTCTCCTTCCTTGTGATTTCAAAGACAATTACATGTAAGAGGCATGAAATATAACAAGGATCGTATATTTACAGTAATGAAATGCTCTTAGCAAAAATGAAAAATAAGTAAATAAACATGCTCATCCGAATGGGCAGTTAGCATAGTTGTAATGGATTGATGGTGGTAAACAATTGAAAGAACAGGAAAGGAAACCAGACAATAGTTGCCAAAATACCTGTAGTACCGTTTGAAGTAGGTGCTACGCTATTTTAAAGAACTACTGAATAGGCAGAACATTACCATTAACTTGTAATCAGAATATAGTTTGTTTATTGCTTCATACGAGATTGTAAAGTCTTGGTTTGTGAGTCTATGGTGTTGCTTGTGTGAGTAACTCCTGATAGCTGAGTTTGACTGATTTATAAGTGATGATAGCCCTGTTCTGATGATAGTCCTTCCTATGTGTTCAGGTATTGTGTGCTGCTGTTAACGGTTACAGTATCAATAAGCCTGGTGTTACAGCCTGGACGAGTGAACTGGTTAACATCTGAAGCTAATCGTTCAGGCAGAGGGTCACTCACACTAAGGTAAGACCCAATTGTAAAATTATTGGGTAAGATAAACCTATATACTGAATCAGTTGGTAAGCATTTTTTTTTAATATTTTACAAAGGCTTTTTTTTTTCTTTTCCCAAATCTAAGATTTCCTAAGTATGGAAGATATATATATATAATTTATATAAATGTGTGTGTGTGTGTGTGTGTTGTCCTTTGGTACTGGAATTCATAGAATGACTTCTAACCAAGAAGGTGTTGAGGGAATGTGATTGGAAATGAATTGGAGAAAAAAATAAATTTGCAAGTATTGAGTTTTCTGATCACATTTGATGAAGTTGGAAAAGATATCGTATCCTCGATAAACAACAGTCCTTATGCTATTAATTCTGCAAAGATGCGGAGGAATGAAAGCCTAGTACAGTAGGTAAGGATTTTTTGTAAACTGAAGTAGAAAAGTTGTTGAGATCCCGGACAATGGCGGTGTGCAGTTATTTTCAGTTTCACATATTGTTTTCATATTCGAATTTGTGCATTTAGATAGTCAAGGAATCTGTGGATGTGTTAAAAACATGTCGTCTGTTTGTCTTCGATAAAATATGGGTTCAAATTCTGTAGGGCAGTTGCTGTGCCATATGGTTCTCTCAGTGGCATAAAAAGGTGTTAGCATAACAACAAGGGAGAGAGGTGACCCCATTACTTATCCGTCAATCTTAGATAGAGTATAGTTTAAATTCAAAAGTGAACGCGAATCTTTAGTAACTATATTAAGCATGGTTTCGCCGCTGTTTAGTTTCTTGTTATATTTTTCTTTTGTACGCAATATTATCAAAAATTATATATTTTTCACCAAGTTACTTATTTGTTCACATAAAAACACTTTAATCGGGAGTATCATCTAACCCACTTTGTATTAGAGACATAATTTACTTTCACCATAATGTTTCATCTACTTTTCCTGACTTTCTTTTACATCTCTCAATTCATGAAGTTATTGAAATTCTCTTAAAACAACGGGTCCTTACCTCGGACTTGAAATGCCTTATCCAGGGCTGTTCTTTCCTTAATGGCCCTTCATAAAAACATTGCTATTCACCTTTTGATGTAAATAATTAACGTAATACCTCTCGATTTCTGAGCCAATTCTACATTTCAACAAGCATCGTCGGCTGGGCCAAACTGCCTCAGACTCACTATCGCAGGTAACAAATGCTCAACTTGATTCTAGATTTTTCCTTGGGAAATGAAAACTATGTTTCAGATTTAAGTACTCGTGTAATGATCAATGTTAGTAAGTAAGAATATGCTTAAAAATACATATAAAAAAACAGTAAAATAAATTTGTCTAAATGGGAAATCGAGACAACACGTCAAGTATGCATTGCGGTTACTTTCAAATTCTTGTGCAGGTGCTCTAAGATATCTTTAGGAGAGATGTTTCTTTAAGTCAGGTGCCTAGATTACACATCAGACTCTATATATCCTATTAATGATTGGTCTGATATAATGAACTCGAACCATGATAATAGGGCCATATGTTCTGATATAATGAACTCGAACCATTATAATAGGGCTATATGTTCTGATATAATGAACTTGAACCGTAATAATAGGCCCATATGGTCTGATATAATGAACTCAAAACATAATAATAGGGCCATATGTTCTGATATAATGAACTTGAATTCGTAATAATAGGGCAATATGGTCTGATATAATGAACTCGAACCATGATAATAGGGCCATATGTTCTAATATAATGAACTTGAACCGTAATAATAGGGCCATATGGTCTGATATAATGAACTCGAACCATAATAATAGGGCCATATGTTCTGATATAATGAACTTGAATTCGTAATAATAGGGCAATATGGTCTGATATAATGAACTCGAACCATAATAACAGGGCCATATGTTCTGATATAATGAACTCGAACCATGATAATAGGGCCATATGTTCTGATATAATGAACTTGAACCATAATAATAAGGCCATATGGTCTGATGTAGTGAACTCGAACCATAATAATAGGGCCATTTGGCTTATATAATGAACTCAAAACATAATAATAGGGCCATATGGTCTGATATAATGAACTTGAACCATAACAATAGGGCCATATGGTCTGATATACAGTAATGAACTCGAAACATAATAATAGGGCCATATGTTCTGGTATAATGACCTCGAACCATGATGATAGGGCCATATGTTCTGATATAATGAACTTGAACCATGATAATAGGGCCATATGTTCTGATATAATGAACTTGAACCGTAATAATAAGGCCATATGGTCTGATATAATGAACTTGAACCATAATAATGGGGCCATTTGGCCTGATATAATGAACTCGAAACATAATAATAGGGCCATATGGTCTGATATAGTGAACTTGAACCATAATAATAGGGCCATATGGTCTGATATGCAGTAATGAACTCGAAACATAATAATAGGGCCATATGTTCTGATATAATGAACTCGAACCATAATAATAGGGACATATGGTCCGATATAATGAACTCGAACCATAATAATAGGGTCATATGGTCTGATATAATGAACTCGAACCATATTAATAGGGCCATATATTCTGACATAATGAAATTGAACCATAATAATAGGGCCATATGATCTGATATAATGAACTCGAACCATAATAATAAGGCCATTTGCCCTAATATAATGAACATGAACCATAATAATAGGGCAATATATTCTTACATAATGAACTCAACCCATAATAATAGGGTCATATGGTCTGATATAATAAACTCAAACCATAATAATAGGGCCATATGGTCTGATATAATGAGCTCAAACCATAATAATAGGGTCATATGGTCTGATATAATGAACTCAAACCATAATAATAAGGCCATACGTTCTGTTATAATGAACACGAACCATAATAATAAGGCCATATGGTCTGATGTAGTGAACTCGAACCATAATAATAGGGCCATTTCACCTGATATAATGAACTCAAAACATAATAATAGGGCCATATGGTCTGATATAATGAACTTGAACCATAATAATAGGGCCATATGGTCTGCTATACAGTAATGAACTCGAAACATAATAATAGGGCCATATGTTCTGGTATAATGACCTCGAACCATGATAATAGGGCCATATGTTCTGATATAATGAACTTGAACCATAATAATAGGGCCATATGTTCTGATATAATGAACTTGAACTGTAATAATAAGGCCATATGGTCTGATATAATGAACTTGAACCATAATAAAAGGGCCATTTGGCCTGATATAATGAACTCGAAACATAATAATAGGGCCATATGGTCTGATATAGTGAACTTGAACCATAATAATAGGGCCATATGGTCTGATATGCAGTAATGAACTCGAAACATAATAATAGGGCCATATGTTCTGATATAATGAACTCAAACCATAATAATAGGGACATATGGTCTGATATAATGAACTCGAACCATAATAATAGGGTCATATGGTCTGATATAATGAACTCAAACCATAATAATAGGGCCATATATTCTGATATAATGAACTTGAACCATAATAATAGGGCCATATGATCTGATATAATGAACTCGAACCATAATAATAAGGCCATTTGGCCTAATATAATGAACACGAACCATAATAATAGGGCCATATATTCTGACATAATGAACTCAAACCATAATAATAGGGTCATATGGTCTGATATAATAAACTCAAACCATAATAATAGGGTCATTTGGCCTGATACAATGAACTTGAACCATAATAATAGGGCCATATGGTCTGATATAATGAGCTCAAACCATAATAATAGGGTCATATGGTCTGATATAATGAACTCAAACCATAATAATAAGGCCATACATTCTGTTATAATGAACACGAACCATAATAATGGGACCATTTCGCCTGATATAATGAACTCGAACCATAATAATAGAACCATATGGTCCAACATAATGAACTCGAACCCTAATAGCAGGACCATATGGTCTGATATAATGAACTCAGATCATAAGAATAATGCCATATTTTTGTGTAATGGATTATTAATTTGAATCGAATAAGAGATAAAAACCCTATCTGAAGTTATATATTTTGAACGGTAATAATTTCGCATGAGTCAGCGGTTGGTCTTTTAAATATGCTGAGAAACAGTGGTGGTTTGAATTACATTTTAGCACAAATATTAGATAAAGGATATCAAGAGAGTTGGTTTGGTTTCATAAGGCACATGAATGATCCTAATACTGGTGGCTATGGCAATAATTAGTAAGAGCATAACTAATAATAATAATAATAATAATAATAATAATAATAATAATAATAATATCATCCTTTATTTCAGCTCAGGGCCAATATACATGGAATATACAAAGTAGAAACAATACAATACACGCAATCTAGATACACTAGATAAAAGTATAAAAATGATTATCGGCAATATCCAACAGTTCCTGAAGCAGTAGTAAAAATAGTATTCATAATAATGGTAATGACAGCAATAATATTGAGAGTAATAGTAAAAACAGTAAAAATGATTATAACAATAAAAAAGCAGATTGGATACACTTAATCATCATCAAGCTGAGGAAAGCGAACTTACTTTAGAATCCGCTTAGCAATGCTTTTGTGTAAAGATTTGGACTTGGAAATTCAGAGTGATATAGATCCATACCATAGAGGATAACAACAAATTAATGACGCTAATATTAAAAAAAATGCTAGCAGGGTAACTTAAGAGGGGTAACTAAAGTGTGTAGAGTTATCTTGTTAAAAATTTACCATGCATTACTCTCATTTAGCCAGTAAATGGACATCAGTTACAACTGCACACAATTCTTGGACTGAAATGGTGAACAGGGATGAATTAAGCGTTCTAATGAGACCTTAAATCAGATAACTATGTTCAGAGAAGAATTTATTGAAATTCACAGACAATTTCTTCTAGAAGGAAAAGAATGTTTGAAAATACAGTGTGACCAGGTTTTTTTATGGTACCATAATGGTCGCAAACGTCGTTATCAAAACAATAACGATTTCATTTTTTTGTTTTTTACTATTCTAAGCTTATTCGTACTTCCGTTAATTATACCCATAGCCATTTAAGTACAATACAGAACTTTCACCTATTTATAGTTTAGTTTTTCCCATATATCCTGGTACATTACGGATTCCAACATGTTTATAAATGTTCAATTGCCTACGCAGCGTGAAAGCACTTTTCATAACGCCCTGCTATTTCAATTTCTTTATCTTGTTTTGACGGGGTAGGGGGGGTGGGGGGTAGGAGAGCTGGGTGGGGCGTCCTTTAATGGTCCAGTTTCTATAGGTTTTGCTCTTTCCTTGCAACTTGTTTCTATATTAATTTCAACGTTTTCACAGTTTTTCACCAATGTTTACGTACAGTAAATTTTCATTTGATGTAGAATGATTGTCCCTTTTTCTCATTTAAATTGTTTTTCAAAGCAATATTCATGTGTACAACATTCGTACTACGCATATATCTATGTGTCGAGTGACATTTCCGTAATAGAGGGTGAATGTTCATATATATATATATATATATATATATATATATATATATATATATATATATATATATATATATATATATATATATATATATATATATATATATATTAATAATATTTTACGGTATGTGCACATGCTTTGATTTTCCCAGGACCCACTGATGCTTCAGATGGCTCATCCATCCGATGTCGTGGGCTGAGCCAAACCTCACTATCATAGGCAATAAAATATACTCTTCTTGATTATATATTTCTCTATAGAAAACGAAGACTGTTTCCAATGTAGTTAAGTTCTTCATTGGAGGGGAGGGTAGAGCTCTCGGCTAGCACGGTGTTGGCCCAGCGTTCGACTTTCCGACCGGCCAATGAAGAATTAGAGGAATTTATTTCTGGTGATAGAAATTAATTTCTCGTCATAATGTGGTTCGGAATCCACAACAAGCTCTCGTAAAATGATCCATGCAAGCAGATTAAAATATGGTTTGACATATAAATGCGATCAAAATCAGTATCTGCTCCTGTTTGTAGTTTAGTGAATGTATATATCAACTAAAGATGAAACTCCAAAGGCATCGTTACGTAAGGAACCTGGTCGAGAAGGATAGTGATGTTTTTGTAAGCCATTATTAAAAGGATACTCGAAACTTAATATTTTAGAGTATAAAAATGTCACGTGTAAATGAAGATTTAATATTTTAGAGTATAAAAATATCACGTGTAAATTAAGATTTAATTTTTTAGAGTATAAAAATGTCACGTGTAAATTATTGTCAGCACTAAGATGAAAAAGCCACATACAGTTAATCTAGGATGGTGGGATTTGGTTGATGTCCGTTGTTAGCAATAACCTGAATTTGACAACAATAAGTGTAGCAGCGTTCCTACTGATATGGTTTAGTGGCACAGATTAACTTGTTACAGCCAGCAGCGATTTTTGTGATGTGCCTTTACCTTTATCTAGCAGCAACAACAATATATTAATATATTTAAGGAAAATGGAATATTATATATATATATATATATATATATATATATATATATATATATATATATATATATATATATATATATATTCCATTTTCCTTAGGTATGATGTTGTTGCTGTTAGATCAAGGTAAACACACATCAGAAAAATCGCTGCTAGCTGTAATAAATAAATTTCTTCCACCTAACTACATCAGTATCAATGCTGCTACATTTACTGTTGTCATCAGATTCAGGCTATTACTTACAACCGACACACACATATAATATATATACATATATATATATATATATATATATATATATATATATATATATATATATATATATATATATATATATATATATATATATATATTAACTTTATCACATACACAATTGTTCTGTGCATTAGTAGAATTACTAAAAGGACCTCATTCAAAAAAGTTACAAGCTTTCTTGGACAAACAGTCCACATTATCAAGTATCCGTACAATGAGCAGACGCGTAGTCCGGCTGTATTTATATCTGTGTGCTGGGTACTTTTAATCCTATAATCGCCTAGCTCTTCCTGTGTGACCTCCACCCCCTCTTGACCTTGGTCTTTCTCTGATCCCTCCTCCCAGGTGACCGTTTTCCGTGCGTTCTCTTACGTTTTTTCTTTGTTTCCTTGCTACTGTGGAGTATACGATTTTTCTAGATATGCTGTCTTCAAAGCCGTTTCCGGTGTTCCCTGCCATCGTGTTGTTGGCGCAAGTTATGAAGACGTTCTCTACAACCAGTCTAGATGTTTTGTTGGTGTTCCTGTACAGAAAACTCATATTTTCCCAGTCTATTCTGTGATCATTTTCCCAACAGTGTTTGGCAACTGCTGACGTCTGATTATAATGCCTTATGTTCTGCAGATGTTGTTTGCTTCGCTCTTTACATAATTTGCCAGTTTCGCCATAGTACCCTTCTTCACAGTCTAGACACGCTGCCATATAAACCCCCCCTCTAATCTCTTCCCCCTCTGCCGACTTTTTGTTTCTAACTATTTTATTCCTAATGGTGTTTTTGTAGCTGCCTATCAATTTGAAATTATTTTGCTTTCTGTTGATGGGTGCAATAGAGTTGTCCGGGACTGTAATTATTTTCTTTCGTACCAAATGTTCCTTTTCTATCCTTTCCCTCTCCCCAAAATAGTTTCTCCTTGCTTTGATATGTGCCCACTCCCACCAATACTTAGGGTAGCCTAATCTCCTAAAACTCTCCCTCAGGTAATCCAACTCTTCGTCTAAAAATTCGGGACTGCAAATCCTATAAGCCCTGATGGCCAACCCTGTCATTAATCCTATTTTTATGTTGGACTGAGGTGTGTTCCTCCAGTTTAGGGTATCCGTTGGGTCTTATTGTGAGGCTGTAACGCAGGTTTTATAGCCTGCTGAAATCTGAGCAGTAATGTTTTAATACCTCAAGTACACTGGTCAGGGCGGAACAAACACAAGAGGAAAAAGTTAACAATATTTATTATTACAACACCAATCAAATATTAATTGACAAGAAGAACTGCTTGCACTGTACAAACAAACAGGACGGTGAACATATCAGAAAAACATACCAAGGAATAGCCCGTCCTCAAGAACACCTAAATCTAAGAAACTAACCCTAACATAGAATAAGCAGAACCAGTCAAAATAACTAATAGCGTAATATGCTGGCCAACAAATAAACACTACCTATTATGCTAAACAGAAAGAAAGAAGTGGTAGAAGTAAAACACGGAAAACCTTAAGATTCCTACCTAGTCTTTCAAAGCTATAATTAATATATACAATTACACTAAAGACAACAACAGGCCTCCGATATAATTCATAATACGATTATAAATAAATCAATAAAGGTTTAATAACAGGCTTGAAGAGCCACAAAAATGCACGAAAGGAGGCAAAATCAGAAAAAATACACCAGGCTAGTTACCGTAAATCACACCCAAATATATAAAAACTTGCGAGTTCTATAATTGAAACAATCACATACAAAAAAAAAGGAGAATGTTCAGAGATTACACTCTTACTCGGCTGCCACTCCAACCCCCTGCTAAGTGGACGAATGATACTCTGGAGTCCAGATCAAGATTATCGTTTCTTCAGCTTATTTGAAACAACACCAAAGGCGTCTTCTGAGGAAAATGGCTTCTCCTCTAGATTTCACATCACACACATTGCAGGGGGAGTGGGAGGAGTTAGGATTCAACCTCAACCCCCTCCTCCTCCTCCTCCTCCCACTCCTCCTACAGTGTGGATTACTTCCCCCTTTCCCTGTGGGGAGGACACCCTCCCCCCTTCCCCTTAGAGAGCAACTTGCCAGAGCGCTACGCGGGAACTTTGTCCTTTTACTATTATTATTATTATTATTATTATTATTATTATTATTATTATTATTATTATTATTATTATTATTATTAAGGGTAAATAAAATTAATGTCTGACTTAAACTGTAGGGCTTGGGGTCCGTGGAGGAGGGTATGGGTACCACCCTGCTGGACCCCACCGACCTTCAGTCTCCGATTTCGAACCTCAATTTTCGGACCTCAAAGCTCGAACCTCGAATTTCGTACCCCGATTTTTAGACCTCAAGTCTTGAACCTCGAATTTCGAACCTCCAAGATCGAAACTCGAATTTCGAACCTCCAAGATCAAACCTCGAATTTCGAACCTCAAAGCCCGAATCTTGATTTTCGGACCTCGAGTTTCGAACCTTCAAGCTCGAACCTCGAATTACGAATGTCAAATCTTGCACCGCAATTTTCATACCTCGAATTTCGAACCTCCAAGCTCGAATTTCGATCCTCCAAGCTCAAACCTCAAATATCAAACCTCAAAGCTCGAACCCCAATTTTCAGACCTCGAGTATCGAACCTACAAGGTCGAACCTCAAATTTCGAACTTCCAAGTTCGAACCTCGAATTTCGAACCTCCAAGCTCGAACCTCGAATTTCGAACCCCAATTTTCAGACCTCGAATACCGAACCTACAAGGGCGAATTTCGAACCTCCAAGATCGAACCCCGAATTTCGAACCTCCAAGCTCGACCCTCGAATTTTGATCCTCCAAGCTCAAACCTCGAATCTGGAACCTCAAAGCTCGAACCCCAATTTTCAGACTGCGAATTTCGAACCTCCAAGCTCGAATTTCGAACCTCCAAGATCGAAGGTCAAATTTCGAACCCAGACTTCCGAATCTTGAATTTCGAATTTCAAACCCCAATTTTCTGACCTCGAATTTCAAACCTCGAATTTCGAACCCCGTATCGAACACCAATTTTCGAACCTTGAACCCCGATTTTCGGACCTCGAATTTCGAATCCTGATTTTCGAACACCAATTTCGGACCTCGAATTTCGAAACACGATTTTCGAACACCGGATTTGGACCTTGAACCCCGAATTTCGAACCTCCAAGCTCGAACCCAAAATTCAGGATCTCGAATTTCGAACCTTAAAGCTCAAAGCTCGATTTTCGAACCCGGATCTCGAACCTCAATTTTCGAATCCCGCATCCTGAACCCCGAATTTCAAACCTCGAACCTCGAACCCGGAATCTCGAACCTTCAAGCTCGAACCCAAAAATTTCGAACAACACAGGTGACGTCACCCACTGCAACAGCAGAGGCGACGCATTGCATCAACTGACGCAGGCCTTCCGGAAGCTCTTTGGTGGGGCGGGGTGGGTGGTATTTTACAACGTAATGAGTGTATAATGAAATGTATAAAATGTATGATGTCTGCATCACGATCTTTTCTGCATCTTGCAGGTTACCTGCAATTCATGTAAATTCATTTTCCTTTGTTCCGTCCGTAACTGCAAGGTGATTGACGCAGGCATTTAGGAAGCTCTTTCGTGAAAGGGGTTGAGGGGGGGGGGGTTGGGGGGGGAGGGGAGGTTGTTTTACAACGTATATGAATAATGAATAAAATGTGTAAAATGTATAGCGCATAATATCCGCGACAAACCCAAGCAGCAGCAGCAATGAGAACGGGACGGAAAGATAAAGCTAAAAAGAAAAAAGGGGACTGATGCTTGGGAAATGTTGCCGAATGGAGGCGTTCGTCTCGTCAAGTATCGTTCAGCATTGCTCAGTAGATTATTATCGGGATGTTTGTGTCGCGTTTAGTAACGAGTCCTTTTCTCACCTCCGTCGCATTCGTCAGGAAGCAAAGCTGCAGCCTCAGGATCTGTTCCCAAGCCAAATTGATCTCGCCTTTCGAACTGCATAAAAGGCAGCTTCTTGGTCTGCCAGGGGCGAATACACAATGCAGTCGCAGCTGCATAATATCGCTGACTCAGAGCACAAGGCTGCCGCAATCAGAGCAGTTTCGCCTCAGTCCTCTCAACGATGTCAAACCAATGGACGGCATTTCTCAGTATTCAGGAAGAATAAAAAGAAAGTTTGCCCTCAATATTGCCAGTCCAACTCTTTCAGAATGAAATTAAATTTAAGTTATAGGTATTTTGAAGCTGGAAATGTTTATATTTTAATGTAATTTGCTTGGAAAAAAATGTATTATTCCAAGATGTTTCAGTCATCATCACTATACTGATCCGTTCATTGACAATTCCTCTTCATATGACCACAATGGTCCTTCCTACCTTGAGCGTTGCCCAATAATTTGAAGATCATTTGGTCTCATAGAATGATGATTCCTTTGCACATCGATTTCTGCAGTTGAATTAAGGAAGCATCTGTACTCGATTTGTTTATGAATATTAATAATATATCTCATACATTTTAAATATAGTTCGTTAATCTTGAATGATATAGGGCATATTTATTTTCGAAGGATATCTTAAACAAAAATCGTTAAAAGGTATATTCGTTTCCTGTAAGTGTTTGGTCAGAGTGAGACATGGCAGGGAGGACCTTCTTCATGCCAACGAACAGCAACAGAAGGGTTGTCAGGACTGCCAATCTGTTATGTAGCTTTTAAAGCAGATGAATTAAAGGCAGTTTGGTATTTCACACAGTCTGTAGTAAGTTCAGAAGCCTGAATTTATTATATTCACTTTTGATTCCATCCATCATTCTATGCTCAGAACTGCTGCTGCAGTGTTCTTACCCAAAATACGATATGTTGAATTTCATGTTGTTGGTCTGCCTGGCTCTTCATGTCGTCTATGAAGGGCGGTGGCATTTTCGCTCTGGGGGAGGACTGTAGGCGAGTGGGTTTTCATCGTCTTCCCTGACGTCGAATTCCGAGTCATTTTTCCTTTACATGAAATACTCATTTCCAACTGAAGGTGAACTTAGTTATCCGTAAAGACCCATCGTTTTTAATTATGAGAAAAAGATGGGAATGGGAATAATCTGACTGGTTTCCTCACCCCCTGTGAAGATGCAGTTGTCCACTTGCGCTGGTTTTCTTCGGCGGCCAATAGGTGGTGTTCACGACTTGCTTATAGTCAAAATTGCTGTACATTTTTTTGGTGGAGAAAGGACCGCATGGGGACCACGTGGCAGCCTTAGAGTTTACGGAGGATTGAAGACATAATTAAGTATGATTTCATTAATGGATCATTTTGATACTATTTCATAACATAATTGGTGGAAAATTCCCAATTTTCGTTGGTTTAGTTGGGAGGCTGAAACTGAACTCATACCGAAACGTAATGTAGCCTTTGAACTCATGACAGCTTCCTGTAATCACATGATCATTACAGTTTAGTTTCATTGAAATGAAACTGAATCAAGACAAATAAATAACCAATATGTATACCAGCATCGTTGCCTTACCAAAGAAGGGCCTGAAGATGCCATGCAACCATTTGATGAAGAAATCCCATCCCAGAAGGCTCCTATAAAGGACAACAAACATCCGCCCTCACTGCAATGTTGCAGATGGAGGTGCAATGTGTAATATAATGATATTAGGGGTAATGAGGTATTGTTGCAATTATTGCAAAATTAGTATAAAACAGCAAAACAATCTTCCCTTCTAACTGGATGTTTTTTGGCTTCTAATGATGAATGTTTTCGAAATTACAGTGTTTTGCAATTATCTGGCAACAGGCAATGTTGAAAGCAAGGATTTTTTTCTGGGAGCAAACCATCTTTACTTTGAATTTGGATAAAATGCAGTGTATTGGGCCTTAAATGGCTTGCATGCATGCATAATTCGCTTTTATTAAAATGAGTTCGTAATACTGCAGTGTTGCAAGCAAAGCTAAGTTAATGAAAATATCAGGTCCACAGCCTTAGGTTTTTTAAAGGCCCAAACAAATTTTACTTGAAATTGTATAAAATGCAGTCTATTAGATTTTGGGAGTTCAAACCCAACTTTTGAAGCTTCGAACTGAATAAAAGGCAGTCTACCGGGACTCTGATGGCAAACATGCAGTCGAAATCACAATACACTGCAATTTGTTTGCAATACGGCAAGGTTGCAAAGAAACTCACAACATTAAAACTAGCAAGACAATGAGGGTGATTTTGGGGGAAGATCCAGCCTTTGCTTCAGACTAAAGACAGGCAAAGCGATGATCGGTCTGTTATGCCAAAATTGTTGCAGGAGGTCTGGCAAAACTCATCAAAGTACCAAGGATGTAGCCTTTGGCGATATTTTAGGGGCCACAACGACTTTTCCTTCAAACTGGATCAAATACAAATGATGTTCTTCTAATGACGAATATGCATGGAAGTTTGCAATGTCTCAATATCCTTGCAAGCAATAAAAGAAATCCGAAGTAGCAACCTTAATATGACGTTTTCTAAGAGCAAACCAATTATTCCTTTTTGGAACAAAATGCAGTCTAATGTTCTATGCATAGGGAAGTTGCAATGCATTGCAATGTCCTTGCAACAAGGAATGTTTCCAGCAAGGGAAAATACGCCGAAATGGCAGGGCTATATATAGCCTTTGGACTTTTTTTCTTGGCAAAGAAACTTTTGCTTCAAGCTTGATAAAATGCAGTAGTATATAGACCTTCTAGTCATGAATATGCAGCATAAATTCCCATATATTGCAATGCCCTTGTAATGCGGAAATGTTGCAAGCCAGGCAAAACTGGCAAGAATGGCAAGGAGATAGATTAAGGATTGTTCGTCGAACAAACTGACTTTTCCTGGTGGAAGGGCGAGAGAGAAGAAGAGCCATTCGCTGATGCCCCCAGCGCTAGAGCTCAGTGGAACTCCAACTTCAGAGTCTCCAGAAGCAAGCTCCGAAATCCTTCGAGTCTCCTTGAAGCCTTCGGAGGTTTGGTGTCATATTCGAAAAGTAAGGATAAGGAGGGTCTGAACCACAAGGCAGAGGGGCCCGAAGGCGCCCTAAGGATGCCTTCCCTTGAAGGCACCCTTGACTGGGGAAGTTCCTCCTCAGAGGCTGCTTCCCTGGAGGTAGGCAGGTTTCCTGCCAGGCTGGGGAAGCGGGCCTGAGGAGGGCCTGAACCACAAGGCTGAGGGGCCCCAAGGTGCCCTAAGGAAGCCTTCCCTTGAAGGCAACCTTGAGTGGGGAAGATCCTCCTCAGAGGCTGCTTCCCTGGAGGTAAGCAGGATTCCTGCCAGGCTGGGGAAGCAGGCCTGAGGAGGGCCTGAACCACAAGGCATAGGGGTCCCAAGGTGCCCTAAGGAAGCCTTCCCTTGAAGGCAGCCTTGAGTGGGGAAGATCCTCCTCAGAGGCTGCTTCCCTGGAGGTAGGCAGGTTTCCTGCCAGGCTGGGGAAGCGGGCCTGAGGAGGGCCTGAACCACAAGGCTGAGGGGCCCCAAGGTGCCCTACGGAAGCCTTCCCTTGAAGGCAGCCTTGACTTGGGAAGATCCTCCTCAGAGGCTGCTTCCCTGGAGGTAGGCAGGTTTCCTGCCAGGCTGGGGAAGCGGGCCTGAACCACAAGGCTAAGGGGTCCCAAGGTGCCCTAAGGAACCCTTCCCTTAAAGGCAGCCTTGAGTGGGGAAGATCCTCCTCAGAGGCTGCTTCCCTGGAGGTAGGCAGGTTTCCTGCCAGGCTGGGGAAGCGGGCCTGAGGAGGGCCTGAACCACAAGGCATAGGGGTCCCAAGGTGCCCTAAGGAAGCCTTCCCTTGAAGGCAGCCTTGAGTGGGGAAGATCCTCCTCAGAGGCTGCTTCCCTGGAGGTAGGCAGGTTTCCTGCCAGGCTGGGGAAGCCGGCCTGAGGAGGGCCTGAACCACAAGGCAGAGGGGTTCCAAGGTGCCCTAAGGAAGCCTTCCCTTGAAGGCAGCCTTGACTGGGGAAGATCCTCCTCAGAGGCTGATTCCATGGAGGCAGGCAGGTTTCCTGCCAGGCTGGGGAAGCGGGCCTGAGGAGGGCCTGAACCACAAGGCTGAGGGGCCCCAAGGTGCCCTAAGGAAGCCTTCCCTTGAAGGCAGCCTTGAGTGGGGAAGATCCTCCTCAGAGGCTGCTTCCCTGGAGGTAGGCAGGTTTCCTGCTAGGCTGGGGAAGCAGTCCTGAGGAGGGCCTGAACCACAAGGCATTGGGGTCTCAAGGTGCCCTAAGGAAGCCTTCCCTTGAAGGCAACCTTGACTGGGGAAGATCCTCATCAGAGGCTGCTTCCCTGGAGGTAGGCAGGTTTCCTGCCAGGCTGGGGAAGCGGGCCTGAGGAGGGCCTGAACCACAAGGCTGAGTGGTCCCAAGGTGCCCTAAGGAAGCCTTCCCTTGAAGGCAGCCTTGAGTGGGGAAGATCCTCCTCAGAGGCTGCTTCCCTGGAGGTAGGCAGGTTTCCTGCTAGGCTGGGGAAGCAGTCCTGAGGAGGGCCTGAACCACAAGGCATTGGGGTCTCAAGGTGCCCTAAGGAAGCCTTCCCTTGAAGGCAACCTTGACTGGGGAAGATCCTCATCAGAGGCTGCTTCCCTGGAGGTAGGCAGGTTTCCTGCCAGGCTGGGGAAGCGGGCCTGAGGAGGGCCTGAACCACAAGGCTGAGTGGTCCCAAGGTGCCCTAAGGAAGCCTTCCCTTGAAGGCAGCCTTGAGTGGGGAAGATCCTCCTCAGAGGCTGCTTCCCTGGAGGTAGGCAGGTTTCCTGCCAGGCTGGGGAAGTGGGACTGAGGAGGGCCTGAACCACAATGCTGAGGGGACCCAAAGTGCCCTAGGGGAACCGCCTCTTAGGAGCACCTTTGTCAGGGGAAGGACCTCCTCAGATTCTCCGATGACGTCATCAAGTGAGGAAATAAGAAAAGTAAGGAAAAATATGCTTTTTCTTCCTACGTAATGCGATGACGTCATTACAACCACTTTTAATAATAATAATAATAATAATAATAATAATAATGATAATAATAATAACGCAACTGAGGGAGAGAAAGAGTGTCAGTGAGCGCCAGTCTTGAGGGCATCAGTCTTGCAAGTGTCAGTCTAAAAACCATCAGTCTTGGGAGCATCAGTCTAAAGAGTGTCAGATTAATGATCGTCAGTCTAAAGAGCATCAGTCTTGCGAGTTGCAGTCTAGCAAGAGTCAGTCTTGCGATTGCCAGTCTAGCGAGCATTAGTGAGTGTTAGTCTAATGATTATCAGACTTGCGGGGGTCAGTCTAACAAGCATCAATCTAATGAGCGTCAGTCTTGCGAGCATCATTCTTGAGAGCATCAGTTTAACAAGCCTTCCTGAGCGTCAGTCTTGCATACCTCAGTCTAACGAGCATTAGTGAGCGTCATCATTGCATACGTCAGTGTAACGAGCGTCAGTGAATGTTTTGCATTGTGTCAGTCTAATAAGCATCAGCGAGTTGTCAGTCTTGCTTGCATGTGTTAAGTAACAAGAGTTAGTCTTCCAAGCGTCAGTCTAACGAGCGTCACTCTTGCGGGCGTCAGTCTAACGATCATCAGTGAATTTCAGTCTTGCATGTGTCAGTCTAATGAGCATCAGTGAACGTCAGTCTTGCGAGTGTCAGTCTAACAAGCCTCACTGAGCATTAGTCTTGCATACGTCAGTCTAACTAGCATTAGTGAGCATTATCATTGTAGAAGGCAGTCTAACGAGCATCAGTGAATGTCAGACTTGCATGTGTCAGTCTAATGAGCATCAGTGAGCGTGAGTCTTGCGAGCGTCAGAGAGAGAGAGAGAGAGAGAGAGAGAGAGAGAGGTCATGGCAGGTAAATTACTATCGGCCTCTGTGATTCTTCTTCTTCTTCTTTTATCGGCTGATTTCCTCAAGAGAGACACAACTCTCTCTCTCTCTCTCTCTCTCTCTCTCTCTCTCTCTCTCTCTCTCTCTCTCTCTCTCGTGTGTCTGTCTCCATCCCTCTCCTTCTCCATCTGAGGGAAAAGTAGTCATGGCTATCAATCAGATATTCGGGGTTGGGGGTGACTGCCGTATGCACCTTAATTTGAATATAATATGAAATAATAATAATAATATCATGATTCGACGAAGGAAATTCACGTCAACCTCAACTATGAGAAGCTTATATAAACTTCCCGCCCGATTCTCAGTCGAGTCGCTCGAGGTGGGTGGTGGGGATGGTGGGGGGGGGAGGTGGTGGAGAGGGTTGCTGGCATTTCGTCCTCCCCCAAAAACCGGTTTACTGTTGTATGGGAGCAGTACCGTACGCACACACACACACTCAGTCTCTCTCCCTCCCTCTCTCTCTCTCTCTCTCTCTCTCTCTCTCTCTGTCTTTAGCACAGGAAGGCTCTCAGGCTGTTACTGCAGAGCGCGAACCCCTCCCCCCTCGCCCAGCAAATTTGAACAATGGCAACTCTCTCTCTCTCTCTCTCTCTCTCTCTCTCTCTCTCTCTCTCTCTCTCTCTCTCTCTCTCTCTGTATCCACCCTCCTAGGTAAATAACAGAGCAATCATCAACTTTGAGAGCACAAGTGGAAGCTGATGTGTTTGGGAGTCACCACTTGTGGTTTCCTCTGAAAATCAGCTGGAGAACAAAGGCGTCACACTATTTCTTTCTGATGATGATGATAATATGACCTCCTGATTGAGGGCTGTGTTCAGTGTCAGTCGAGACCTCACCTGGAAAACCCCAAATATCCCTTTGTCATTTGGCCACTTTTCATCAAATTGCAATCACATGACATGGCGGGACCTTTCAACATGACATCGCAGAAATGTATGTTTTTTATATCATAAATCATGGCATTTTTGTTTTATTTTCCTCGTTCCTGAGGGACGTTTTAGCAGTGAAAATGAAAGGTTCAAATCATCGAATGAAAGCCTTTTTACAGAGGGTCCAGATTCGACATTCGAAATGAAGGTTGTTGGTAAACGGAATATGGCTTTATTTGTCTGGTTTCATTGGCTTGAGAGAGAGAGAGAGAGAGAGAGAGAGAGAGAGAGAGAGCGGTCAGTGACTCAGTAGAAATGTAACGTAGAGGACGTCCACTGCGTTCGTGTGCAGGACTCCGATCCTGACTTCAAATCAGTACAAGCAGTTATTATTGCACTGGTTGTAAGTGACAAGTGACGGAGAATTCAGTAACTTACGCTTTTGAATTTTGAATCATTCTTGAAGCCTTTTGCCGGCTCCCCCTCCCCCCCCCCCCACAAACCAACATGACCTTCCCACACCCTTCCTGGTCTCATTGTTATGAAAACCAGCCGATGGACGAAGGAGGAGGAAGAATCACATCGGTCTAAAAGGCTTCCCCCCTACCATGACCTGTCTTCTCTCACTGAGTGACACAATTATTTATTATTATTATTATTATTATTATTATTATTATTATTATTATTATTATTATCATCCTTACAGTGACCAGCTGAGCATGTAAAAGTAGTTTCCTTATTGGACAGTTGGAGAATTGTATAGTTCTTTAACATGCATGTAAATGAATATAGGAACCAGGTTATGTATGGTCAAACTACAGTGGATCTCTCTCTCTCTCTCTCTCTCTCTCTCTCTCTCTCTCTCTCTCTCTCTCTCCAAATTAAAAAAAATAATTCCTCCCTAAATGACGATAGCAATCGTACGTGTCCATCAGTCGAGAAACTTGTTATGTGCCACTTCCATCGAAATTCGGGAGGGACCAGGATTCCCTTCCTCAAACACTCTTTAATTGAAAATGTGGCCTAAAGAATGACGCTAGGCGCCACCTTTATCACGGTCGCGAATTGCTCTTAATTGAAAGAGTTTTCACCAACGCAAGTTACAACTCGCCTGCTTCTGGAGAGTCAGTTTCTTCATCGATAATATTGTTAGGCGCCATGAAGTGGGCCAGCTGCTCTGAGAAGCACTTTTCTGGGGGGCCGTTGTAAAGAATTGTTATTACTTGGGGACACGTGGTGCTGTGAGTGTCAGGCCAACTGGCCAACCGGCGCTTTTGTTATTGTTGTGTGACTCTGGGAATCCTTTCCGCGTTCCTTCCACTTTATCGCTAACGACAAGGATATTATCAGTCATCGAGCAACAGTATTGCTTCCGTATTGAGTTGAGACAATGTAGATTCTGTGGGTGGGGGGCTTTCCCCCCACGTAGTGTGGGGAAAAAAGCTAAAGGGAGAAAATTATATTTGTCTGGTGTAATGGTAATGAGCCTCTTCTGATAATCTTGGTGATGATGGTGTTACTGAATGAGGAAGCAGCAATGTCGTGACAGGGGAGGATCGAGAGGGAAGAATGACGTCAATGTTTTCACGAAGTGGCCACGAGGCGACTCCTGTCATCCTCGAGCGCACTACAATCGCAAATTCGGGCGTGGTCCTTCCAACATTGGCCCCCCCCCGCCCCCCACTGCTTGTTGATGACCCCGGCTTGTCAAGGGATTGACGCATCTGACTTTCTTCTACTCGAATGAGAAGAGACGAGACAGGAAGGAACTTCTCACAATCAGGTGAGGGAAACTACCTTTGTTTTTCCACGAGCCATTTTTGTTGCCTTAACATTCTTGAATGAATATTCTTTATACATGGATCACCTGCTTCTTCATTCTTCATTATTCGCAGTTTTGTCAGGACTCTTATTATCATTCTCTCTTTTTATTCACGTTGATGAAACTGTGAGTGACAATATTAATTTAGGGGAATTATTGTCGTCATTATTAATCCTTAATTATTCACAGGTTTTGTAGAAATTTGACCAACATATGGACATCATTACGTCTTTACTCATGTTTATTGATGAATTTTTTATTTTTTTTTATCAAAAACAAATGGTTATGGGGGTGGGGGTTTGGGACAAAGCTTTTTATCAATCACAAGTCATTGTTAAGTCACGTAACAAATAGTTTTGGGGGAATTCATGCCATAAAGACGTGACAAAACGCATTTGCGTGCATAATGGCCCCGGGGGGGGGGCGGTTGGCCGGGGGGTGGTGAGTGGAGAAAGCGACGGACATTCCCTGATCATCGTGCAAATGTCTCGGAATCTAATGACCCTTCTGAACTGCTATTTAAGCAGGCTTGACATAAATAATAATAATAATAATAATAATAAAAATAATAATAATAATAGTAATAATAATAATAATAATAAATTAATGGAAATAAATATTGACTGGTAAAACCGACTGTTATATATGTTTCCAGCTGAATATGTATTTAAATATAACTACTGTTCAAATCTTTAACAGGCTTATTATGTAATTCAGCAATTACGGTGTTTACCATAAACCCAACTTTGTATATCTTTTGTGTATATGCTTTTAGTCATAAATAAATCACTACATAAGAAACGTCTCTTAAGAATCCCATCTAACATTTGGTAGCAGAGCGTCTGATCTGGATATTATTCAACACTGAAGTTTACACCTTGGATTTATCGTTTACTGTGGACTTCGTCAACGTAAAATCATGATGAGGATGGAGTAGACTTTCCCCTTCACTGCTGGGGATGTGGGGGATTTCCAGGTCATGTGGGCATGTGCTTTTACTTTCGGCATGTTCCTGGCGTTAGGCCTTCGTGGCATGAAACTTGATGCCCCGAAATCGACCTGTTTGGAAACTTGCTGCCGGAGGACTCGGAAGTGATGGACTGTTTGGAGAGTGAGCCGTTAGTATCATGGTCTTCGTTTGGATGAGTTCATAATCTCATACCTGCCAAAGCGTCGGACTGTGCACTGATACTGGAAGCACATCGTGAAGTAATGCTTAAAGTGGAAGAAACTTACTGAAGTAATGCTTTCATGTAGAAACACTTGGTGATTGTAGTGTCAGTCTTTGCTTGGATGCGATAGCTGAGGGCAACACATAGAGAAGATCTTGTGAATTTCCAAACGGTATTAGCAGCGAAATACTTGTGAGCTGTTCGTCTTTCCTGTAGTCAGTCTTTTATGTATTTTGCCCAGTTTGGCTTGGAATGATCCTAGTTCTCCCAGTGGTGATTTTTGCTTAAAATGAGTATGTTTTCATTTGACACTTCTGGATATAAAAGTGATGGTGATCTTTCTGGTGATATTAGTAAGCTGGAAGAGTTTGGAAAAATAAACAAGATTACAGGAGAATTTGATTTTTTGCAATGTAAAACTTGCCATTAATGGCCCTCTGTTTGGTCATATAGATGCAGATGATGATTGCTTTAGAAAAACTAGAGCCAAGAAATTCAAGGATGCGGAGGCAAAGATTTTAATGGATCACTTCCGAAATATGACCTGTTTCAAGCTCAAGATGCTCACAATGGATACTAGATTATCTCAAACTTACTGTGATGCTTGCGATACGAATATGGGAACCAGACTGGATTACATTATGCACATGGAGTCAACTCACAAGACAAAGGTTGGTGATTCTCGAGTCGTTGGTTCAGTGGAAAATGTTAGCTACGGGTCCGATTTGACAAATGTGTTAGCACAACAAACCGAGATTTTGTCAAGGCTTTCGGAAAGCACCTCGAAAACGAAATCTTTTCCCAATACGACGACACAGATTACAAAAGCCAAACTACCACCGATCTGGGTTGGACAAACTTTTGAAAGATTTAAGGTTGAAATTGAAGATTGGAGCACTAATAACAAAGGTAGTGAGTACAATAAATATAATGATTTAATTGAAAGCTTGAAGAAGAATGAGAGAGTAAAAGAATATGTAATTACAGTCGTAATAGATCGTACAGTTAATAGTTCTTTGAAGACCGTTCAGAATGTTTTAGAAATTCTGGCAGAGAAATATAAAAAAACTAAGGCTGAAAAGTGTAATGACATATATAATGGAGAAAGTTCTTGCCTTTTCCACTGACAAATCAGAGAGTTGCGAGAAATTTCTTGATAAGTTTGAAAGTTTGATGGCTGAAATAGCTAGGGAAAAAATAAATACCTGTCTCAATTATGTAATGAGTTTGTTAATGATGAACGCAGCTTATAAAGGAGGACAAATAACTTCGGATGAAAAGACCCGCCTTAAAGAAGTTATTGAAGATGGGATGGAAAGAAAACCCGTTGATGAAGAAAATGTTGTTCATAAATTAAAGACTGAATTTAGAAAGCTGGAAATAGAAAACAATATATATTCTGTGGCAGTTAAATCTTTTGACAGCTCCTCGACGTTTTACACTGATAATAGAAGTCGTTACCAGAAGTGGAAGGAGTTTAAAGAATCACCAAACTTCAACAGATATAGGACGTCCACTTCGAATCCTGCATTTTGGAGGACGGAGTCCGGTAACTACAGAAGAGAACCCTCCAGGACTACTCAATCTAGGTCGTCTTCAAGAACTCCTTTTAGATCACTTTCAAAAACTCACACTTCTGTAGAAAGATTCGGCAGATCACCTAACTTTAGGTTGCAATCAGATGCGAAAGTTAATGACAGATTAAAAAATCTTGAACAAAGTTGTGATAGGCTTATGAAAGAAATGACTGAATTAAAGGAATTGATAAAGAATGCAAATAATGTCAGATTTGTGTCTGAAGAAAACAAGGAGATCGTGATTGGTCGTACTATGGAAGTGCACTTCACAAAAGAAGTTGAAGAAGTGGAAGCTATGATTGTTGACACTGGGTGTCCAAAAACTCTCGTTGGAAGGGAATGGTTAAACAGATATCTCTGTTCAAATAACATATTAAAGGAGGATTTGCAAAGTAAGACTTGTTCTCATGATTTCAGGTTTGGAGATGGACCAGTTTTTCACAGCACAGAAATAATTAGTCTTCCAGTGTCATGGAAAGAAAAAGATACTGAAGATGGTTTTGTGAAAATGTTGGTGGATGCATATGTGATTAACGCCAAGAATATTCCTTTTCTGTTTGGGAAAAACACCTTAAAAGAATGGAATGTTGATATGGTCATTAATTTCCATAAATCAAAAAGATTTCAGTTATACGACACTCTTGGAGGACATCAGGCTTTACAATTATATAAATGTGGTACGTGGACAACAGATGAAACTGTTTTCTTTATAAAAAAGGAAAAAGATGTACAAAGTTATAGAAAAGTAAAGAAAATTCATGAGGTAATCAATCATAAAGGAGAAGAACAATTAATTTGGACGTATAGACATGCTAATTTGCTGAATGATGAAATCAGGAAAATTATAAAAAGAGTTGTAACGAACTGCAAAGTTTGTCAAAAATTTAAAAGATCTTTGGGAAGGCCAAAAGTAGCAATTCCAAAAGTAACTGATTTTAATCAAATAGTGGCTAATGATCTGAAACAGAATGGAAGTAAATACATACTTTGGATGGTCTGCTCGTTCACAAGATTTATTTCTGGTGTAGTCATTTCAAACAAGCGAATGGAAACTATAGTTAATGCTTTGAATAATGGCTGGAATTGGCGGTTTGGGTTCCCTTCAGTTGGCTTTTGGGCCGATAATGGAACCGAATTCCAGAACGAGGGGTTAAATGAATATGCAAGTAAGTTTGGCTTTACAGTAAAGTTTGGTCCACCATATTCTCCCTGGAGTAATGGATTAAATGAAAGAAACCATCATTCGGCCGATGTTACAGTGAACAAGATGTTAGATGCAGACAAAAAGATAGATTTGAAAATGGCGGTAAATATGGCAGCATGGACGCACAATACAAATGTAAATATTCTTGGGTACGAACCTATGAGATTGGTGACAGGGAAATCAGTTATTTTCCCAGGAATCTCTGTTGGAAATGTAGCCACAGAAAGTTTATTCGATAGTGAAGCAGTGTCAAAGATTATGGAAAGGCACCATGAGATAACTAAAAACTTTAGGGAAGAAGAATATGAAAATAAGTTAATTATGGCTTCCAAGGTAAGTAAGGGTAGCTTTAATGACATAAAATACGATGAGGGCGATCTTGTATTTTATCAGGAGAAAAATCATAAAAGTTGGTCTGGGCCTGTAAAGTATTTTGTCACAGAAATAGAGATGTTTTTATTTGGGCAAATGGTGATTTAAAAAAGGTAGCTGACTGTAAAGTACAGCCTTACAGAGTATATGCCCGTGAAGACGATAATAACGATCAGCTGAATAACAAAGACACTGCCAGAAGTCAGGGCAAATATGATAAAGAAGAAAATACCTTTCTTGAAGAGAAAGATGAACTAAAGGATGATTTACGAAGAAGCACGAGATCTCAGTCTAGAAAAGTTGAATTTTTAGTAGAGGCAGAAGTCGAGGAAAAAAAAGTGTAACGAAATGAGTAACTATGAGGAAGAGAAAAATAAAAATAAATGTAATAACGGAACCACAGATTTTAAAAAGTGTAACGAAATTAGTAACTATGAGGAGGAGAAAAATAAAAATGAATGTAATAACGGAACCACAGATTTTGTTGACAAGAAGGATGATGCAATTGGTGCATATTGGCTTAAGTCTGAAAAAGCTGAATGTTTTGGCTTTGACAATACGGTATATGTGGTGGAGCTTCCAGTTAAGTATCATAAGCTACCTGAAGTGCTTTTAGCTAAAGAAAAAGAGTATAATAATCTCACGGAGTACAATACTTTTGAAGAAGTCAAGGATGATGGACAACAGAGAGTCAGCAGTCGGTGGGTAATTACAAAGAAAGAAAAACATGATGGTCAAAAGAGTGATTATAAAGCCAGGCTGGTTGCCAGAGGCTTCCAGGAAGAAT